>SKCR01035572.1:0-98664 GCA_019454045.1 Zanthoxylum bungeanum | reverse complement strand
ACGTCGCATTCACTGAATGGACGGTCCTATAAAGATCGTTATATATAAGTTTTTTCCTTAACAACTGATATTAATATATATAAAAGGAAAATTACAATATGTCAACCCGAAAATTATCAGATGTTTGAAAAAATACATAATTTTGAGAAAATGTTATCTCTGCACCAAAAGTTATTAAAAATGGTCAATTACTACCAAAAAATTCAAGAAGTTTTATCATCCATCAACTCGAAATTTAGCGGATGTTCGAAAACACACACAGTTTTTGAGTAGTAAATGTTTCTTTTTGAAAAATTTGGTGTATAAATGTCATTTTCTCAAAATTATATTTTTTTCGAACATCAGATAATTTTCGGGTGGATAACTGATAATTTCCCTATATAAAATAAGAATTTAAACATCGACAGCAAGATTAGGATGAGCTAATGGATCAGACTTTAAAAAGTCTTTTATAATTTTAAGTTTGTTTATCTAAATTCGGACTTAGTAAAACATAATAAGAATATCAATTCAAAATTTAAGAAACTATTTTTTTTCTAAAATTTTGAAAATATTAATAAAAACCATTTAAAAATCCTTCAAAGTCATCGATCCCACTTTTAGACTAACCCCACAATTAGCTTTGTTTTCTTAAAGAAGAAAATTGGATCCCTTTTATTTTCGCACAGGAGAAGTCCTAACATTCAATCATAATCAATCTTGAAACTTCTACTAAAAGTTCAATATTATTTCAAATCCATTAAAAGTAGAGTTAGCTTTTACTAACCCATTCATTTCAATCATGTTAATCATGTAGCTTGTTAAATATCACTTCATTATATTATAAACACATAAATAAAAGAGCAACCAACATTTACGAAATCAATATACCAAGAGATTTCATCTAATATATTCATCTATTACATGAGAAATTTTCATATTTAAATATCTCATTGTTTGCAGAAAATCAAGCACTTAGAAAATTGACACGTGGCGAGACGCAGAGAGATTTAGGATCTCTCATCAAGATCAGGTTTCAGGACCTCTTGTCATCAAAGTTTGGTAATAAAATCCATCACCACGGTCTGAAGTCAGAATCTCCATCAGAATCTGAATTCAAGGCTCGCCAGTAGAAAGTCCATACCAGGCTTGACTCTCACGAAAGCAAGCACACGTCACGCAAGGAATAATCCCGAAATATCAGCTCTTTGATGACACAAATCTTCTAAATAAGGAATCAGACAACCAATTAATTATTTTCCGTTTTTTTAACTTGGATAATCTCCCAGAATAAGGAAATTTCGAAATTCTAGAGAGTAAGCCAGTTAATGGGAAACGTAAATGAAATATAACTGCTGTCAATTTATTTTCCTTGTAACAAAATATTATAAATAGTGCGAAAACCCCTAGAATAAGGGATCGATATTTGGATATTCAAGCAATGACATGACGTTTTTTTACCAACTTATATATTTTTCTTTTAATTTAATTGTTTGTAGAATTCCACTGCATAAACACTCATTATTGATAGAAGAATAACACATCACTTGAGTTAGAATATCTAGAAAAATATAATATAATTATAAAATTGAGATATAAATTCAATATTTCAACCCAATAGATAAAATGTGTTTTTGTTGGTACAAGTTATCGTAGGATGTCCTCAGGGAGTGTGGCTTGGTGGTGTATGGCTCGGGATCTGACATTGAGATATTGAGTTCGAATTCAGAAAGTGCGTTTCTTGTAAGAGCTTAAGACATACGATATTTTACTTACTTAACTTAAATCCATAAGGAATGATTTGACCGTCGGATTTTCAACAATTCTAAAAAAAAAAGGTTATTGTATGATGGGGAAATGATAAGGTAAACAACCATTTCATACGCGTACCATAATTAATAATAATAAAATCGCACCATATGCTATATTTGCGATGATACAAACTTTACATCCCAATTTTATATAAATGTAATTTCTGTGTAAATAGAATTTCATTTATATCGTTTCACACTTCAGTGGATCATTGCGTAAACCACTAAAAATGAACATTTCAAAAGCAGAAACACAAAATAACAAAACAAAGAAAGCAAAGAAATATAACCCCAAAAAGAAAACTCAACACCAAAAACACATCTCTCTCCAAACTTGCTACACGTACGGCAACACTATGGCAAGCTTGGCACTGCAGGCAACAACAGGAGTAGATGCTGTATGCCTTGTGAACACGATCATATCATCGGCTCGAAAGGCGGCAGCCCACCGAAGGAACTGCGAGCAGCTGGCTGAGCACGTGCAGATAATAGGGAACTTGTTGGAGAAGTTGAAATCAACGGACCTGGTGAATTTGCCAGCGATAAAGGAGCCGTTGGATTGCTTGGAGGAGGCTTTGAAGAAAGCTCTCGACTTGGTCGAGAGCTGTAGAGACAATAGCTATATGTACATGCTTGCTATGGGGTGGAGCGTAGTGTATCAGTTCCGCCAAGTCCAGGCTGAGATTGATCGTTACCTTAGGCTCGTGCCCTTGATTTCTCTGGTTCACGAGTTTCGTATGCAGGTCAGTATTCACTCAGTAGAATCTCTTTTTGTTTCCACAAAACACTTTTTTGTTTATGTTTTAGAAACTAAGAGTGTAACAGCTAAACCCAACTAGTCAGATATCGAAGTATTGGTGCCTCACGATGTTATTCTTGATATGGCCCAAGTCCATATAAATATCTTCTTTTTGATATCAAAATAAGCAGCAAAGATATTATCCGTTTTGACGGCCGACCCAACTTTGAAGCCATGACCCCTCATAGTTTTGTTATTAGTATGGTCCTAACCCTACCCAAGAGACCTCCTGGGTGGCTCTGGCAATGGGGACCTTGACATGGACTGAACCCTTTTAACACACAGCTAATAGACCCACTGGCAACAAAAAAGAAAATTCATTTTTTTTTTTAATTTTCCTGTCGAATTTTACTTTCACAAACTCATTTTCATTGAAATGGTGAATGAGCTCAGCATTTGAAGGAAGGCTTGCAAGCCATTGAAGCAGATCAAAGAGAGTACACACTCGATGAAGAGGATGCTGAAGCACAAAATGTAATATTAAAACCTGACCGTTCAACGAAAGATGCAAGCATATTGGAGAATTCACTGTCAAGAAAATATCCTGAATTGGGATTCCAGGAAGCTCTACAGGAAGAAAAAGAGAAGCTACATATCGAGTTGCAGAGATCAAGAACAAACAACGATACCAAGCAGTGCCAATTGATTGAACATCTAATTGATGTTACAGAGAATGTTGTTAATGAGCTTCCAGGGAAGAAGATGAAGAAACTTGTTAATGAACCCACTAATGTTATATCAGGGTGTGTGTTGAAACTTTAGTACTTTAAAACGCGATTATTGCATGCTAAAAACGTGCGGACATCTACACTAGAGATCTGTTTATATACTAAATGAAACGATTATGGCACAGTTATGGGACCGGAGCTGTGAACTCTGACAGTGGGAACCTGGGATTCAGAACTGGAGTTCAATCAGAGTGGCAAGCTGATCTTTTTGGTTGTTTCACAGAACCTTGTTTGAGTGAGTTCTATTAAATTGCTGGTAGCTAGCCTAGAATCTTATGAGCTTTCAGGTTTGTTTTTTATTATTATTTTTTTAATTTTGTACAACTGCAGGCTCGAAGACTTGCATCTATCCCTGTGGAACATTTTCAAGTATAGCTAATACAGTGACCAAAGGGAAAATATGTAAGCTCATAGAATAGAGTATCATCATTTGTTAGGGTAAAATAAAAGAAGATTTTGATGAAGCTTTTGCTTATTCCATTGGTTCTACAGCACGTGAACGAGCAATCAATAATCTCATGGCATATTCTATCTTCTGTGGATGCTGCTGTTACAGTTGTTCCATTAGGGGGAAATTGAGAGAAACTTTTGATATTCAGGTATCTTTTTTTCTCACATCGATTATAATTATAAACTACTAGTGAACACATGGTCAAGTGAAATAAACTTTATTTATTTAAAATAAAATAAAAAAATTTCGGACCATTTTATGAGATTCAGCTCTTCAATTCACCCCTAACATGTCTATTTAAGGTTGGGTCAAAGTCGATATCAGATACTGAAAACTAACTCGATAAATTTTATATGTGAAACTCGACCAAATCGGATCAGATTGACCCTATTTTGAAACACACCCACTAAAAATGATAAAACCACCCACCTGCTCTGTTTTGCAGGGTGGTTCATGTGATGACTTCTTAACTCATCTCATGTGTTGCTGCTGCGCCATGGTTCAAGAATGGCGTGAGCTTGAACTGAGAGGCTTTGAAGGTAAGTGCGATAAACTTTACCTTGTGAACATGAACAAGTTTTTTAAAAATGCCATGAAAAAAGCTCATGAACTATATGATGGAATATTTATTTATTTCATTTTTAGGCTGCCAAGGGAGAAAGATGATTCCTCCGCCATACCAATTTATGAAGCCTTGAATTTGCTATATTATTGGCTTCTCTCTATCAATTCTACATGTACATATGAAGACATATCAGAAAAGACACGTATCAATGTGAATCTCTAAACGAAATAGTAACCATTTAAAAATAAGCCAAATTAGCACGATGCCATAAGATCGACTTGCTAAAGAGACTGAAATGTTCTTAGAAACTTACGAGTAGCCAGTCAATTTTACAAAGAACAGCGATAATGGTTAATTCTGGCAAGAAGGATCCTGGATAAAACTGAGTCAGAATATGGAACTGAACAGGCAAACTCATAATGTGATTTGTTATATTGTTCATAGATTTGGAGTAGAGTCATTCCAAAATGAAACTATGCTATGAGGAGCTGACAGTGGCTGAAAATCAAAATGTGCGTAAGAAAATCCTTTTTTTTTTTTGGTTTAAAATAAACTACAATTCAACTTTGCAAGACTGTGTATCATCATTCCACAGTGGGAACAGTAAACAGAGCAGTTGCAACAACTTACTGGTTTTAGTTTTCTGTGCTGGTTGTTCCGTCTTTACATTGCACAGCGTATTATAGTCGTACTTTAGATGAGGAGCAACAATTCTTTCCTGTAGAAAAACAAACATAAAGGTTACTTTATGAACATGCGAGAAGCGATAATATCTAAAGGTATACAAGAGTGGAAGATTTTAGTACCTTGAAGACATTGAATGGACAGAAATCAGTACCATTACAACCCTATTCAGAAACACGAGAAGCATTAACGGTAAGGAGTTACTATAGCGCAAAATTAGAAGGCAGAGACAATATAAAAAATCTTGCAGCAGCTCAGCAGTAACAACCATTTAAAATACACATAAGAAAAGATGAGGGAGAAAACATTATACTTGTATATACTTATAGTTTGTAATTCATATTTAAACTGGCCACTCCAACACATAATAGAAGTAAAATTTTGTATCTTTTATAACAGAAACAAAGCTATAATGAAAAATGAAATAAGCATGCAGTCAACTGGAGCTTTAAAGACCACACACCGCAAACCACACAAATCATTTCAAGGAATTGAAGGAAAGAACCTAGAGCTTACTGGCATTGGTGTGGAATGCTCATTGTGCAGTACTCTTACAAAGTACTTGTCTGAAGAGTTAGCAGGACAGCTGTACAGAGCCAGAATGTTATTCCCAGTAAAGGGGGCCAAAATGCTGCCTCTAAAATTTCTACTCTGGGGAGGCTTTGGCGGAAGTTGCAAGGGTTCTTCCCTTTGAATTTGTTGGAATTCTGAAATATTCCAATGTTCATTATGAAAATGAACTTGTAAATAGCTACATTCTTCCAAATTTTACAAAAGAATTCAATGATGTAATGGCAAGGGCCCTCACCAGATCGTTCGAGGAAAAGTCCAAGCAAACAAGTAAAAGGAATCACAGTTTCTGCATGTGCAAACCGAAGTCTTGCCTTTTCGTAATTCCCAGGAGTAAGTTTCTCTAAAAGATTTATAGGAGACATTAGCAGCTGCAGACAGAAGTGCTGCATGAGCAAAACCCTTTCACAAGCTGAACCAACTATTTTAGACAAGGTCATAAATGCATGAACAGAAAAAGCAGTTGCCCCTTGCCAAGGTGTGAGTTCCATTTTTATTGGCATGTGTCCGTGACAAAATAAGTTCAATTGAGTTGTAATATGTCGTGAAGATCTTTGTGCAATTGGACTGGGTTTTGGCTGCTGTGCATCAGACATGCGTTCGTGGTGCGTTCGTTGAAGTGTTCGAACGAGTGGCGTAGGTGCTGCGTTCGTAATTGGGTTCGAACGTGTGGAGTTAGTGGCACGTTCTTTATTGGGTTCGAACGGGAATTCCAGAGAGCAAATGTTCGAGTCTCGTTCTTGTTGGGTTCGAACGAGATCATTCCCGAGAGTTCACGTTCGTTGTGCGTTCGATTGACGTTCGAACGAGTCTTCACAGAAAGGGCGCGTCCGTGTAGCGTTCTAGTAAGCGTTCGAACGCGACTGCGATCTGGACGCGTTTTTGGCCTGCAAAACCCTAGGTTTTCACCCTACCTATAAATATAACCCTTAGCCGCCATTCTCATCAGTTGAAGCATATTTCCCTTGAGCCAAATACTCTCAAAGCTTTCAACTCTCTTTGATTTCACCTTGAAGACTCTTTGAATCTTATGTCTTCTTTGTTAATGGTGAAATCCATTCTTTGATAAACCTTCAACACAACTTAACCCAAAATCCCTAATCCTTTAGAGTTCTATAGGAGGAGTTTTGGTAGTCGGAGTTCCGGCGTTCAGAGGTGATACAATCTACTCAGAGACTTCAGAGGTTCTGAAGAAAACCGTGGGTCGCGGGCTTGAGGAGTTCCTTGAGTTCTTGCAGTATAGAGGTACTTGAGTCGGTGGAGTTGCCACCATAGGTCTTGACCATCGCTGTAAGTTTTTCTCGATATAGTGGATTCGGGTGGTAGCCTATACCCGGAGTGGTTTTTTACTCGGAAGAGTTTTCCACTTCGTCACCAAAATTATTGTGTTGAATTTTGTGTGATTGATTTTATTTGCTGCTTTATTTATCGTTATTGTTTTTATATTTGCAGCATATTTTATTTATTTGTTATTGTGGTTGCCTGTTAATTTGCCTGTTGCAATTTCATAGTAGCAGTAACAGGACTTGTCCTGCTTATTGTTTATAATTCCGCATAGGGTCAGAACTTTTGTTAAAATCGAATTTTCACAAGGTATCTCAAAAACAATGCCTATAAAGTTTTTTAGGCCAAAAGTGTCGGCCTCGTAAATACCAGAAAATCACATTAAATATACATCTGGAAAAGGCACCAATAGTAATGTCAAAGAAAACAATAGCATAATATTGAAAAGAACCAAAGAATTATTAGCCGGTCGTTTCGCAAAATCTAGGGTAACAGCCCTAAACAGTTTATAGTTGCTGGGGACATTAATTGGCACCAATTGCACCTCTAGCACACTAGTTTTTTTTTATCTGTTCCATGAAAATGACTGTTCCAACAGCATCATTCCCTAAGATCCACGATTGCCATAACCCACATGAAAGTCCAAATCTCCCCCTTAAATTGAAAAAAAAAAAAAAAAAAAAAAGGAGGGAACATGCATGTTGGCAAGCAAGAACGAAAAACAAAGATTTTATGTTACCTTCTTTAGCCTTAATAGCTTGTTCCATTGATTTAACAATGTCCTCGAGCAGTGGAATTCCCATTCGATAATTCAATGATTTACCATAACCCTTCAATATAAACACCTCTAAGTCATCTGTCCACTCCAGCAAGGCAACCTACAACATGTAAACACAATTTTCAAGTTAATAACACCATGCAAGGCAGAGAAAATAGTTTTTGTATTGACGGACTAGTATTGATTCAGAGGTTTGTTTATGAAAATATTCAATTATATAACAACAAAAATTATTTTTCTTAAACTAATAAACCATTTACTGTGTTAATTACTTCCTTGGAAGGAAAGATGAGAATCAACAAAAATTTTATAGCCAAGAGACAAAATTCTGACAAAATAAAAGACTAAAATGTGATCAAATCAAAATTCAAAGCACCATATGTTATGGTATTCACAAGCATGACAATCCGTAATAAAAAGAGTCAACTCAAATCTCGATAACTTTAAAGCTTAAACACAAGATAGTGATTTATCACTACAGAAGGACATACCTCAGAAGGACTGAAAAGGCCACAACCTTGATCAGTTATATCCAACAAGGACGCTTCCTGCAAATTGATCAGTTATATCCAACAAGGATGCTTCCTGTCAAATTGAAAGCAAAGGGGATATCACAGCATCAGTATGACTCAATTGCATATAAATTTTGGAATCATGAGAAGAAATATCTTGTCTTGTGAAATTCAGTTCATATCGCCTCACCAATGAAGAGGTAATTTTATCAAGAGTCGGTTCCTTGAGCCTTTCAACTGCAGGTTCCTGACTTATCCGAAAATCCTGCATCATAATATCTTTCAAGTAATTAAAGGGTTAAAAAAGGCCACAGCATCACAAGCTTCTATGACCAAAGACCCATTTAACCACATACATTTTCGGAATATCAAAATCAAGAGCTGTTTTGTTAACTTGAAATTTATTATTTTGCCAATTGTTAAATTTTGAGATGTGACAAGGGAAGATCATTCAGTATAATTCTTTACATCCATCAAAGAGAACTGAAAGGGCCAATTTTATTTGCAGACATGAGATGAAAATGAGCATTGGTTGAGACGAATACTACTTTATATTTGTAGCGAATTTTACATAATATGATTAATGTACGGCCAACTTGATTAATAAGTAATTCTCTAATAACATAAAATTTAACCAGATTAAATACTAATATCCTGCTTAAAAGTTAAAAGCTAAAATCCAAAAGTTACTAACATGTTGTTTAAAACCAACATCAAATCGCATTAATAGTTTAATACCTTGTAGCTGTCACAACAATCATGAAACCTCAGCTTTATATCACTTGCACGGCTTTCACTTGTAACAGCAAATGCTCGATGACATGCAGGTCCTAGAATCCCTCTCTCACTAAATATAGCCCCATGCCAAACGCTACTGCACTGGCAGAAGCCCGGGGAACCTAGTTCATCAGAGAAGAAACAAATGTAAAAGTGATACTGTAAAAGGTATTATAGGATCATCCATATATTCATCCAATCTATTGGTAGAAAATGAAAGTCAAAGTAGCATTTAACAATGAGCAATTCATCCACCATTGGATTCCATGAAATCAATGGCTTAAACTTAGGAAGCATCTCAGAATAAGGCATAATTACATGATTACAGAAAAGATAGCTAACCTGAGTAGCCCTTATGGGATAGACATCTGGTTGATATTCCTCGCTAAACAAATCTGGAAATTTTTCTCTAATCCTGATTCCAAGATCATACAACTCTCTTTCGCCTTTGTTAATCAATTCACCACCCTTCAATCTCCCTGTCCAAGGAGACATCCATCCCTGTAACCAGCCAGGAACTTTATGTAGAGACAAACCCTTTTCTTTGGCTTCCCTTATAAGTACTTCCAAATGATCAGCCAATCTCTCCAACTCCATCATCCGTTTCTTCGTAGGCGCACGAGTCCCGTGCCTCGCCTGGCAACCCAAAAGACAATTACTTCCAATTTCATCCCTTGGGTTTTTCATAACATGAGACTGATTTTGTTCTCACCACTAACTCATTCAGCCATTGTTAATAACTAAATATCAAACAAAAATGTAATGCTTATGTATTTGGATGGTTACCTACAAAAATTCTTCTAATATTTATATATGTAACAGCAATATAAGTTTCATAAAGAAAAATTACCACAAGATTTAAGTGAATTGGTGTACATCCGTCGGGAATTACAGAAGCTGCAAAGCTTTTATCAACAACATCTTTCACGACGTCGTATCTGCTTATAAATTAACAAACAAGCAAACATACGATTACAAAAATACAATAATAAAAAAAATAAACTTAAAACAAATTATAAAAAATTAATTTTGGCGGCAAAACGGTAAATAACTTGTGACAGTTGAAAGGTGTTGTCGAACGTCGAAACCGTGAACGGCGTCGTTTAATTGCGTTAAGAAAGGTAAGAACATGATCGATGTAGAAGAAGTCATGGCCCTCTTCATTTTCAGTTTCTCTGTTATTCTGCTTTGTGATTAAAGATTTTTTCTGCGTAGGCTGTCGAATGAATTAAAGTAATTCGGTGTGTCGCGAACTACGATATGAGGGCGTGAGTGCGTGATTTGATGTCGGAGGATTAACATCTATTTGGTATTGTAGGTCTAAATCCTGGATTCTAATTCAACATTATAATTCATATAATAATTTGGGTTAATAAAAAATTTATCTGTTTTATTTTACGTTTTAGTCGGATAATTTAACCCTGAATTCATAACGTTTACCTAAAATAAAATTGTTGTAAACTACCATCCCTCTTCTCAATGGTGGGCTACGGTTACAGCGCGCCACGTATTATATTTCGGCCGATTATATAAGCAATCGAATCATAGAGTGCCTCGTGGCAGTCTTTTTAGTTCGCTTTTAATTTTCTTTGCATATCTGTCAGGGTCATCAAATATATCTGTACTTGAGCCTAGGCCGAGGCCGGGTGAGGAGAGATTTTTTAGTGTAACAGTGATATGAGTGATGTGGTGCCATAAGTAAATAAAAAAATGATATGTAGAGTTTTTTTTTATCTATTTTTAGTTGTTTTTTAATTTTTTAGCACGCGTGTCAGTTGATGATTGGCTTGTTGCATGGATGACGTGGTACCACTGTTGCATAGAAGATTTTCTCCTGGGTGAGGCCAACCGCGCAAACAGGCAAATCATAGAGTGCAACGTGGCAGGAATTTCTTAGTTTCACTTTTTTAATCCTTGAACATTTGCAAAAGACTTTTTAAAATGTTATTTTATTATTTAAATGATAAAGACATCAAATGAGCTTTTTTAACTTATTTTTCTTCGAATATGTTGAAGTTATTAATAATAATTATTTATTAAAATAATATAAACAATAATCATAATTCTCAATAATTCTTTTTCTTACCTATAGACATATAAATTTCACTATAAATTTTACTAACATTTATCATTTCAATTTTATTCATTCTTTAGTAGATTTTATCTAAATGAATCAAATCGATTATCCAAAATTTTCTACCAAAAATCCCAATTCATCTCAATTTATTAAATAAAATTACTAGTCATTAAGGAAATCAATCGAAAATAGAATAAAATTTAATTAATTTTGAACAAGTGGGAAAAAAAACCGAAAATACTTCAAAAGATAAATTTGAGAGTAATTAAGGTAAAAAAAATTGGATGAAATGAAGGGTAATTAAATTTGGTGGAGAGAAAATTTTGATTAAAATAATATAACTGTATTTTTATTTGAGGAGACTTTTGGAATTAAGTTTATTTTTCCATTTCTCAATTTATCAGATGGATAAACAAATAAATATTTGAAAAGTGAATTTACTTTAATAGTGTCTTTTGAAATGGCTCGCTAGCTTCTCTCTAAAGTCACACACAACTACACAAGTGCAATGAGATCAATGAACCTAGCTATAATGTCATGTCGTTTTGCCGCATCAGCACGTTGATGCTCCAGATGAGATTTGGTGATCAGGTGTGAATTATAAAGCTCAAGCATTGAGCTTTGCATCATAGGCAATAAGCTATGGTAGGCCTGAGCAGTTTCAGAACCGTCGATTCCGGTTCTTCGAAAAAAAATTGGAATCGAACTGTAAAAGTGTTATTTCAATTCTGATTTCGGAACTGGAATCGGCGGTTTTGATTTTAATTCGGAATTACAAAAATTTTGTTCGGAATCGTAAATCTGTAAAAAAAATATATATATAAGGTTTTTAATTTGGAAAAAAATTAAATTAAAATGGTTAATTGATTTTAAATTAGTTTTAATTTGAAAAAAATAAATTAAAGGGTTTGGACTTAATTCTTTAAAAAAAATAATATGCCTACATATCCTATGAGATCTGGATGAATCAAAGTTCATGTAGTTTTGTTATCTTTTTGTTGAGTTTGAATAACTCATTACTCATGTACCTTAATAAATAAACTAATAATGATAAATTTAGATAATATTTGAGAATTAAAATAATAATAGAGAGCAATGAGAAATGAGAAGAAATTGAGAGAATGAAATTATAAATAGAAATTGAGAGAATAAAATTGAGATTTATGAAAATTATTGTTGAGAAAATAATTAAGAGAACATAGGTATTTATAGGAAAAATATAAATATTAATTTTTTTTAAAAAAAACTTTTGATTCAAAAGGATTTTGACCGTTGGAGACAAAAACGGATCAAAAGTAGCCGGTCACCTTTATTTTTATTATTATTATTTTTTACAGTTTCGGTTCGGTTCCCATCTAAGAACCGAAACCGAACCGACATTTTCCAATTCTTGAACCGGAAGTTCCCGGTGATTCCAATTCCAATCCAAAACCAAACGGCAGCCAAACCTAGATGGCATCCATATGGAGCAAAATATCATAATCTGTGTGGCCTATATTTTTCTTCCAAGTCTAGAAGTATCTATATTCAGCTGCAATAAAATGCAAGTTTTTACAGGCTAGGGCCAGCTGTGCACATCTGAAGGACCCCCAATATCATTGTATCACAAAAGTATTGAAAGAGACAACATTATTGCGAAAACATATTGACCATATTTGTTAGAGAACCCATATCACAAACAATGCCTCTTTATTGGTTATGACCGATCTTTACAGGCAGGGTCAATCCTTTTTCAACCTTCAATATAGAAGGTATGCATCTCAAGAGTCAGGGACCGAGATTAATCCTGGTTCTAATGAAGGGGACTAGGTGAATTCAATAAATAAAACATTCGCAACCATGGATATGGTGCCACCCGGGAAGATAAAAGCATTCATCAATTACATTATAATATTCAACTAACTTGCAAGACAGACACATATTAAGAGAAAGTAAGATGGGAACAAGATATGTCCATCATCACGCGACAAGGATAGTCAGGTGATCAACTAGCAAACCAAAGGACTTAAGGACTTAAGGACAACATATGATCAAGCCTTCACAAGGATAGTCAGGTGAGAAACAAGATGTGTCCATAATCACGCGACAACTTCTTCCTAGTGGAGTAGCATTTGGTTGAAGTGCCAGACTCCTGAAATTCCAACCACAACAGCCAGTTTAGAAGGAGAAGACAGAAGATAATACAGATAATAGATGATCATATCAAATTGTAATATTAATTACTGAGGGGAATTTCATTTTGGTTCTTACCAAACCCCTTGCCGACTCTTCTAAGCTGAGCAACATATTCTGAGATCTTTTTGATGGATTCTGCCTGCATAAGGGAAACAATTGAAATGACATTTTGAAGTTATAAAGCACTTTTACCATGGCACAAAATCAAATTGATAACAAGGAATGAAATGTAAAACTTGTTCTGTACCTGCTCAGTTAAATACTCGCTTTCAACGAAATCTGCCAACTGCACATCATTGTTACCGACAGCTACCTGTTGATCCAAAATAAAGCATGGCTCCAGTGAGTAGGCAAGAAAAATTCACACGACAGTCGACACACCCAAAAAGAAACTAGCATTTCTAAAATTATAGCTTTGCTTGAACAAGGCTATGACACTATCTACATTAGTTAACATCATACCATGTTCAAGAAAGTAATACACATAAGTTGTACAATATTAAGTAGAGATAGGCCGCACCTTGTGCAAGTTGAGGAGTTTCTCATTTGTTAGCTTCTCCAGAGACAATGCAAGCTCCATGGCTGAATGATTGCAGTGCAAACAATTTGTGACAAAAAATATTCATAACCACTCATGCATCATAAAGACAGTTCAAATTGGTAAAAAACACCCCACAACTGAATTAATTGTCAACAAAGTAAAAGGAACCACTCATTCCGGTCTTTGATAAGGCATTGATACAATTGAATTGATTTTAAAATCTAGAGTGATTCATCTAGTTCATGCTCATTCAATTATTCATCAACCCACCACAAGTGCATAAAGTAATAAAATATTTAGACCCTATCTTTTATACATTTTACACGTTATTTATATTCCTGTTCCAATCTGCAGACACATTTATACAAATATAACAAATATATTTAATGACTAATGACTTGCACCCCTTAAAGAAGTGCGTAAACAACATTCCTTATTCCATATATACCATAGTCTCATGCAACAAATACAGCAGAATCCTTGAAGGACCAGCAATACCAGGTGGACAAACCTTGGACAAAAACAGAAGCATTAAATACTTCACCAATATTTGAACTTGAATCCATTTTCTCAAACACGAATGAGCTGAGATACAGCTCAGTCCATTGCACCCTTTGTAGTCAAAAGTATTCACAATAGCATTTAGGACTAATCGTTGAAAATTAGTCATCTCATCGGTGGAGTACTCATCTAAAGTCAAAATAGCATTATGATAAGCATACTTTGAATCATGAAACTTACCATACAAAGCGTCTCCCTTCTCAGGATGATCAAATTCACTGAGGGGCATCGATATCGATTGCAGCTTAACTTGTCCTCCTCGTTTGTTCTAAAGATTATAAAACAAGAAAGATTAGCACACAACCCAGTGACAGATTAACAAAAAAAATAATAACACTAACAAAAAACCACGAAAGCAACAAATTAAACACCTGATATTCCATCAATTTCTCAGCATGCTCTCTTTCCTCTTCACTTGACTCCTTGAAAAACCTATTCACAACACAAAATAAAATGTATGCTTAAACCAAAACAAGGAGAAAGCTAAAAAACTAAACATATTCTGATTTTTTAAAAACAAAATTACTTGGCAAGACCCCTGAGCGCGACATTGTCTCTGTCAAAGTAAGCAAACATGGCATGATACAAGTATGAGACATTGTATTCCACACTGTCACAGCACAAAAAATTAACAAATCATTAGGAAAAAAAATACATTGATAGAAAAGACAATTTTTATCACAAAAAATCCACAGCTTTTTAAGCGAATGCTGAAAAACAACTTTAAAGAAGCCTAAAAATTAACAAGTCAAAAAAGGAATCCAACTATTTTCACAAACATATACATATAACATAACCAACACTGCATGCACAAAATAAAAATATTCTAAAAGAACCCATGTCAAAATAATGCACAAATTAACAAAAAATTAAATCTTTTAGAGAAAAAAATAAAACTTTATATGCATAAAGTGTTTAAAAGAAAGGAAAAAAACCCACTTGATCTGCTCATTATAGCGGCCTCACACTGATCGGTGAACTTGTGTCTAGCAAGAGACACTTGAGGCACAGTAGGCACCAAATCGAGTTCCTTTTCCACCTCTTCAAAAGGAGCAAAAACGACGCCGGTTATGGGTGTGTTGTCAGCATTTTTTGAAGCGCAAACCATGACGCTAGTTCCAGTACTCAGCGGTGAAGAAAAACGGAGACTTGAGTTCAGGGGAGAAGCTGAAGAAACAGAGAAAAATAGAGGATTTAAAGCCACTTTTTGTGGGCTAACGAGCGAGAACGCTGGAGATGCTTTGAGCAACATGCTTTTGTTTTCGATTTGAAGAAATGGGATTTGAAAAACAGAGGAAATGAAATGTAACGGTTGCTGTGAGATGGTGATGGTGGTGATAATGAAGTGGAAGAGTGAAGAAGGAGATAAAGAGGGAAATTTACTACTCCCCACTCCCTGACAAGCTCCCCCTCCCCCGACAAGTTTCTCTCCCCTGTGCCCTCTTTTGTCTTGTGTCGAAATTTCGAAACTGTCCATCTTATATATATATATATATATATATATATATATATATATACTAGATATTATCCGTGCCTACGGTACGGTGTTACATAATTTATAGAGAGATTAATATTCTGTTATTTAATCTGTTTGTTAATTTTATTTTTTTAATTAAATGATTTTATTCTTTAATTTATTTGGTAGTTTTCATTTTTTATTTTTATAGAGATTCTATAATGAAATGATTCTTTATCAGCCATTAGATTATAATGAAATGATCTGAACCGCCAATTAAGCCAAATAAAGATAGCATTTTGATACATTATCTCTCTTAATCCTAACCATTGGTTTCATTCTCTTTCCTCACACACCATTGTGCTTTATAATATATATATATATATATATTTCATTTTATTAATTAAATATTTGTATTTCATAATATTTGTATTTTTTTAAATTTATTTTTTTTGCTTTTTATATATATAATATTTTTTATTTGTTTAATAAATATTACAAATTTCGTATTTATTCATTTAATTTTTTGATTATTTTTTAATTAAATTAACACTACTTAGGTAAAAAAGATAATTTTTAAATAAAAATTTAATTTATGAAATAAATTTTTTGATGGTCTATTTGTTTAATAAATCTAATATATTTTTTATATTTTTAAGTGTAATTTTCTAAGTTGTTATTTGTACTATTTTTTAAATATATATTTCTCTAATGTACATGAGAATATTTTTATAATACATAAGTAGTGTTGAATAACTTAAAAAAATCACAAAAATTGAATGAATAAATAAACACAAAATAATTAATAATAAATATGAATTTTGTAATATTTATTAAACAAATAAAAAAAAATTAGATATATAAAGAGCAAAAAAATAAAATAAAAAAAAAATTAATTAAAAAAAGTATATAGGTAGTGTTAAATTAATAAATATATATATAAGTACTCTTAAATAAGTGTGTGTATATATTGTGGAGTGAATTTTTGTAAAAAAGAGGGACAATTTGGACATTTTAAGTAGGAGAGTGGGGGTGGCAGTTTTGGAGGAGTAGAGTAATTCTTTGGTGTAACGGAGATATGAGTGACGTGGTACCACCAACGAATTAAAAAATGACATGTGTAATTTAATACATATTTTTTAGTTGTTTTTTAATTTTTTAGCACGCGTGGCAATATATGATTAACTTGTTGCATGGATGACGTGGTACCACTATTGCATTATAGATTTTCTCGAGTTGCTGATCGCTAGAGGTTGTTTGTGATGATGACACGTGTACAGTAAGGATTGAGAGATGGAAGTGGGCGCGTGGCATGCTCGTGGCAGAAGGGCATCTCAAGGAAAAATCTGCACTTTTTCGGATGGTTATTTTTGGGAATTGCTTATCCAAATATTCTGTTTTTATTTTCTTTCATTATTGGTTATTTAATCAATCATTTTGCCAGCTGTATGGCTACATGAAGACAATATTATTAAGAGCCTACCACGATTGAATCTTATCTCTTACAAATTTTTTTTTTTTTTTTTTTTGAAACGATGGAAATCCCGCCACCAAACCACCCATTCTGGGTCGCGGCCCAGGTAAAATCACCGGCTGTCCCAGACTCTTATAAGAAGTGCACCCCCTCGATTCGAACTCAGAACCTCAAGGTGAGATCCTAAACCCTACACCACCAAACCACACCCATTGGGGACTTATCTCTTACAACTTCTTGCTCTCTTCTGTCAGTTGATGCGATTACTCATATTGTGGCCTTAGCTTCTGGTAATTCCTAGGTCGTGTAACACGTTTTGTAATTCATTATTTTTTTTATGTCACTTGTAACAATTATTATAGTAGTGTCTTTAAGTCGTAGTAATTATTTGTGGTGTATTATTTATAGCAACCTATAGGAACGTTTATTGCATCATTCAACCATCAGATTATTGCATTGAGCATTGTTATTGGAAGAGTTTGAGATAGACCCTGAAATGGGGCTAGCGTCGTGAAGCTCGACCGACCTGTTAGCCCTATTCATGGTGAAGTAAGTGGGCCCATATCTAGCTAGGCTAGATGTGAACATGAATATTTCGTGACCTTAAACGGATGTGGCATCACACGAACTTACCGATTTACAAGACATGGTTGGCTTTTAGCAAAACACCGTGCCTACCCAATTCTCCAGAAATATTCTTCTACTGAATACAACATCTTTGTCAGGCGTAGTATACGTAGTATTGCGTATTACGATCCAGTATCGGATGTCACATGCAAGGCCTGGGGCTGGAGTCGTGTCTGTCCCGTAGTTTGTGTAATTACTCATTGGTTTGATTGTTGCTTTGGTTTGTTTGGCCAAGTTGGCCACTTAATCGCTTAAGTGATTTGGTTGCTAGGTAGATTTAGCTATTTGGTTAGTTGGCCGATTGAAAGATTTGAGACACTTTTGTAATTATAGGTGGGAGACAAATTAGGGTTACTTAATTGATATTTTTAAACATATTATCATGTGATTTTAAATATTTTAAATTTTGATAAAATATTTATGAAACTGATTTTTACAAATGATACACTACAGTAGGTAGGGCGCTTTTTTAAAATATTATAAAACTTTGTGATATAAGGACATGATGAAAAGTTGAAAACAACTTGCAACATCTATCAAACTAATCAAACACGATTAAAGTGGAAAGATAGGCAATCGCATAATAATATATTTGTTTGAATAAGTAAAAAGAATATTATCCGTAACTAATTATTTTCAT
Organism: Zanthoxylum bungeanum; assembly: GCA_019454045.1. Classification (NCBI taxonomy): domain Eukaryota; kingdom Viridiplantae; phylum Streptophyta; class Magnoliopsida; order Sapindales; family Rutaceae; genus Zanthoxylum; species Zanthoxylum bungeanum. Next base: position 80,175 of record SKCR01035572.1, on the reverse strand, counting down.
ATTTTCAATGACTTAGTCATATGAACGAGTCATTTTATTTATTGGGTGGAAGATTATCCGTTTGAGATAGATTTTTTTTTTAAAAAAAAAAATTCTTTTTAGGAAAATGTTAAAGTGCCTTTATACACTCGTTAAGAAATTATTTTATAAAAGTTTTTAAGGGAAAAAGAAAAAAAAATTAATAGTTTGATTTTTTTTTTCATTTCCCATAAAAATGATGTTAAAATTTTCCAAAAATTGATTTTTAATGAATGCTCTTAGGACACTAGTTAGCATTATCCTTCTTTTTATATAGAATGAATTTCATTAAAAAAAAAAAAGGGATCATGAGATGATTTCTTTAATAATAATGTAAAAATATTATAATTTGAAATTTATAGGCAATTTAAATATTTGCCGAATATGAGTTCGAAATACTGCCACTAATATTTAGAGAGATATCGACCTCGATCAAATTTTTTAAGAAAAATAATTATAAAAACTCTATAAAAACTCAATTTTAACTAGGTTTTGTTTTGGTTGGGCATCCAGTATCTTTATTTAATCTTTGAGTTTAATTTGTAAGGATGATGGATTATTAGTCTCAAAGAGGCGTGGCTTGATAGTGTAGGGTTTGGAATCTGATCTTCAAGTTCTGAGTTTGAATTCAAGGAGTACGTTTCTTGTAAGAGTCCGATACAGCCAAAAATTTTACCTACTTCGCTTAAATCCGGAATGAGTGGTTTGATGATGATGTATCCAACAATTAAAAAAAATGATAGATTGTTAACTGGGTCAATGTAGTATGCAAGTTGGATCATTCTTTTTCATTATAATTGAGGCCACATAAAGGGTGTCGTTTTTTGGGACTTCTAAATTGACACATTTTGTCTATGTATGGGCTAAAATTAGACCCAAGGGTAAAAATAACATTTCATCTTTAGGCCAACCACGAACCCAGAGGACCAAGACCCATTATCAAGATCTAGCCCAAAGCCCATCGACACTGAATGTTCCACCCATGATGACCATTAGGCTATCAATTACCAGACTTAAACACCATCATAAAGCTATCAATTACCAGACTTAAACATCATCATAAAGCTATCAGTTACCAGGCATAAAACCCATCATTAAGTCATTAGTTACAAATGATTCCAACGGGCAGAAGAAAAACTCCACATCAGAGGAGCCTATAAAAGAGAGGAGCCATAGCATAGAGAGGAGATTCAATATTATTCAGTTCCACTGCATACCACCTTCGACATACCAACACACCCTGCCCTCACGACTAACAAACGGAGATTGAGGTAGCTACTAAGATCTCCATACTTCCGTCTTATTCACACTACTGACTTGAGCGTAGGAGTGCCTACGGCACCCACCACCCCGGTGGTCAGTGACTTCCTCGCTCTTTCTACCCTCATTTTGCAGGTTCGCTAGTGCCCTCTAAACTTGAATCTCGATTGTGGACCTCGGGCGAAAGTCAACATCCACAATTTGGCGCCCACCGTGGGGCCCTAAGTGAATTATTGCAAACGAAAACCATCCGATTCTACATTTCAAAACAGTTGATAATGGCTTCTGCTAATGAACAAGCGCCAGACCCTATGGCAGTACAACTCGCAATGCTCCAAGAACGATTACAAGCTTTAGAAGAGGAGAATCTGACTATATGAGACTCCAATGTGAATCTACAAAAATAGTTGGAGCAGTTGTCCTCAATTTCTCAGCGTCACGACGTCCCTGGTCAAGCAAGCAATCCAAGCAATCCAGCAGTCCCGCCCACATCAGATGGGCAGGCTAATGACAATCCACCAGATCTCCATGGCCCGACTTCCTCTCTCGACCAAACTCAACAAGTTGCATCCATCATAAGAAGAGATATGACAGAGTTCAAAGAAGCAATCATGTCCAGATTACCAGAGGTAAGGTTGCCGATTAGGAAGAGCAGAGCTGGAGCGATTTCAGACACCCCTTTCATGGAAATAATTGTAGCTGTTAAACTGCCACAAAAATTTAGCCCACCCGAAATGAAGCTATATGATGGATCGAGATGACCATGTAATACACTACAAGTACAAGATGATGTCAACTGGCTTGTTGATGAGTGGTTTTATATCACTATTTCTCACTCATTTAACCTAATATTTTGTATAGTTTCTCGAGTTTTATGAACGTCTTGATATGTTTTTGTTTATTTTGCAGATAAAAATAATATTGGGACTTAATGGAATCAACTCGGGGCTAAAACGATGAAATTCGGAGGAAAAAATGTCAAAAACGAAAATTTACTGTACGCGTCACGAAGTGCAGTCCTAAATTCCAATTTTGCGCATGTTTCGTATTTTGGCCATAACTTTTTCATCTGATATCTGATTGAGCTGATTCAAGTTGCAGATTAAATAAGACTCAAAGATCTACAACTTTGAAGATTTAAATAGTTTCGAATTCTGAAGTTTTAAAGGCCGAAATTGATGAAAAATCCAGTATATTTTGAGTAATTACTATATTCATTTTCAAAATATAAAATAAAATTAATAAAAATAAAAATAAAAATTGTCAAACTTCCACAAAACATGCTTGCATGTTTGGTGCCATGTTTGATGCCATGTTTGGTGCCATTTTTGGTGCCATATTTGGTGTCATGTTTGATGCCATGTTTGGTGCCATGTCTGGTGGAGCAATTGGTGGAGCAATCGGTGGAGAAATTGGTGGAAGCCTTTAGATTTTCCTATAAATACCAAGCCATTTCATTTGTAATTCTCATGTTTTCCTTAGGTTTTTGTAAGAAATTTAAGGATTGCATCTTGTGTGTTTATTTTTAGTAATTTAATTTATGCATTTTTTTTTTCAGTAATAGTAGTAGTTTCTTTTTCTTTTCTTTTCTTTTATGTTTAGTAGTTAGATTTCTGCTGGGGGAAGAGTGAAGCTTTTATTATTTTAATTTAGATAAATCTCCCTTAATTATAATATAGAAATTATAATTCAAATTAAAAGAATTACCGCCTTAATGGCTGGTTTTATTTATTTGACATAAAGTAACACCGCCTATATGGCCGGTCTTTAGGTGACAGATAATTACCGCCTATATGTCGGGCGGGGGTAGCCACAATTGGAATTTGATCTTAATGAATCCAGGTAATTTGGTTAACATAGACATATGGTTTAATTGGATTATACTGGGTATGTGCAGCTGACCATCGACATAGGCTTTTGCATAATTTCGTGTTCCAGGTTAGCAAACTGATTTATTACACATATATAAGAGAATCAATTCATCTTTATAATAATATTGTGTGGAGTCACACCACTAGATCTTTGAGTCTTTTGTTATTTTCCTTAGTATTTTCTTTTGTGTCTTTAAGTATTTTATTTATCAAATCCACATTCAACCAACCAAAAGTAATCATTCTCTTCTCCCTATAATTAGATACCTGTAAATAAATAGTATCAATAATTAATAACAACAGTAAGAATTAAGTTCTCGTGGGATTGATATTTTTATACTACTTGAACGATACGTGCACTTGCGTTATACGCGTGTGATTGCACCAGTCAAGTTTTTGGCGTCATTGCCGGGGACTTATTTTTCTTGAGTTATTAATTTTGAAGCTATCTAATTTACTTGTGTCTAATTTTCTTTATTTTTATCTATAATTTTTATTCTTTCTTTTGTTTTCAGGTGGTTGAAAAATGGAACATTATTGGGAGATTGAGAGATCACGAGCTTTACGATAAGAAGATACACCCCAATTCAGGGAGCAACAGTCCGGTTTTCTGAGGCCTGTTGTCCAGCCCAACTACTATCACTGGATATCAGAACCAAGCAATACTACATTTGCTCATCAGAACGAAATGGGGAGATGTGTGATATGTGATGGTAACCACCCGAGCGATCAATGCATATACTTTTCAGAGTGGCAGAATTATCAGAATCATTCAAGGTACGGAGAACCATCACATTTTCCATCTTATCCACCATCTATCTACGATTTTCATCAACAATCAGAACCATCAGAGGAAGAACAATTGGTTGATATGCTCAAAGATTGGAACAAGGAACCAGATGAGGAGTTGGATACAATGCTTGAATCAGTCCAAAATCAACTCGAAAGTATTCAAAGACAATCAGCATCCATTCAGATACTGACAGAACAAACGAGACAATTAACAGAAAATCAGAGCTACACACCTCAAGGAGCATTTTCAGATGATACTGACGAAGCTTTCGAGTACCAAACATTTCATGATGACACATTAGTAGAGGAAGAGGCTGAGCAGTATCAGGAACCAGAGGTATCAATTCAGGAACCCGAACTAGCGAAGTCTCGATTTGAGTTTGATTATTCAGACTCTGATTCAGATGAAGAAGCAGAGTTGTTCGTGCCAACTAGAATTGAGGATGGAACTCTATATCCTCAAAATGAAGATCTTGGAGCGTCCATTGCACAAATGTTTGAAGAAGATCTACCTGAGCCAATCATTTCACTCAGATTAGAGGATGCAGACCTAATGTCAGACACATCTTTTCATCCTCAAGTTGACACTTTTGGAGCAAGTATTTCACAGATGACAGATGAAGAACCGAACACTGAAATCCTAAAATACATATGTGAAGAAAAGGTGGAGCAAGAAGCAGAGAAAAATGAGGAGCAAATGACAGACCAAATTGAAGATCCAGTGCATTCATGGGAAATATCAATGTATCGGGGAGTACAAATTAGAGATATCACCTAGAAGCTTGACAGAATGGAAATCCCATTCAAAGTCAAGCACCATACGAGACCTCCTAAAAAGGTAGCACAAGCATTGAATGAGACAAAATTCTTTTTGCTACCTTGCCATTGGAAGAGACCCTTCAAAAGCAACACACATGAGAATGTCTTTAATCAGACATCCAAAACGACGCTGAAACCTTCTTGACAGATGGATTTCAGTCACGTCTGGCTGAAGATAAAAAAATTAGCGTTAGCAGGGAGGCAACCCATGCAATTTGTTTTAATATCTAATTTTATATTTTGTGTATACATGTTGTAGAGTTTTTAATTTTGTGTGTTATTTTTATAAGAAAAAGCACAAACGGAGAATTTTGAGACAAAAGGAATGGTGTTTGGCAATCGCAAAGATGAGAGCTAATTCATGAGTGATGGCTGAGTAAGGAATGAATTCTTGAGGCGCATCCTGATGAATTTATACTAAGCGAGTGGCATATTGCGTACACAATTCCGTTGCCTTAATAATTGCTTTCATTTTCTTTTCTTTTGTTATTTTCTTTGATTTTCGCCAACAAGATCTAAACTTTTTGACTTTTCACAATTTATTTTAACGTTCATCTAATAATTGTCATTTGTCAGGTACTAGTGCTAATATTACTCACCCATTTTCAGGTTCTATAAATTCAGCTCTACATTTCTCTCTTTGACACATCCAAATATACACCCAATAAGAGAGAGAAAATGGAAGAAACTTCACAGCAGCGATTCAAGCAAATTTGTGTTTTATGTGGATCCAACTCTGGTAATAAACCAGAATTCATTGAGGCTGCAAAGGAATTGGGGAGAGTCATAACGAAATATGCACCTAGTATATGGCGGTGGCAATCTTGGATTAATGGGAAGCATTTCAAAAGCCGTTTAGGATGGTGGCGGTCATGTTTTGGGAATCATTCCAAAAACTTTGACGGACGAAAACTTAATCGGACAAACAAATGGAGATGAACGCATCGTATCAGGTATGTCTGAACAACTCCATGAAATGATCAATACTGCAGATGCGTTTATTGCGTTACCAGGTGGGCTTGGAACGATTGAAGAAATATTCACAGTAGCATCATGGGCGAGTTTGAACATTCATCGGAAGCCCATTGGATTACTCAACATTGAACATTTTTTCGATTTTCTGTTTGTATTTCTTGCGGAAGCCAAAAGACATGAGTTCGTCACAAAATCAGTGCAAGATATTTTCATGACTGCAACAAAGGCCGATGAATTAATTGACCAAATCCTAACCTTTGAACCAAAAATTGACCCCATTCTTTCCAAGTTGAACTGGTCAGATAGCGATTGTGGTAAGAAGCGTAAATTGGACATAGATCTTAATCGGTAATATTTTATTTTGGTGAATTTCAACTAACCAGGTACTATCTTCTAAACTCTTCTTCTTTTGTTTAAGACATTGGGGACAATGTCTCATTTAGGTTTGGGGGAGGGAATTAGTTGATTAGTATCTTGTTTTTTGTTTGATGTTTTTATTTTTAGTCCAAATTTTTTTCGAAAAATACAAAAAATTGAATTTTTTTTTTTATAAATTACAAAAATATTTTGCGTTTTTGTGTTTTAATTTTGACTAAAAAGGTGAAATTGGTGAGAGATAGTTGTGTAAGGAGTTTCCACTCTTGAGACGTATTTCAATCCATTTTCGAAATAAGTTAATTTTTGTTTATTTCCTTTTAAATTATTTAATTTGTAAATTCTCCATAAAACTGATTAAAATGGATCTTCATATGCTCAGTTGGCATGTACTATCAATATGCATAGTAACATACAGACATGAGTTGTAATTGAAGAGTTTGTAATATTCGGTGATCTAGTTTAATTGGAGGAAACATCTATAAATGGCAATGAAGTAAAAAAAAAGAAAAAAAAGAAGAAAAAAAAAAGAAGAAAAAAAGTGTGAAAAAAATGTCTGAGATCCGAGTTATTAAGTCCGTATGGGTGTTTTAACACCTAGTGCCCTAAAACCAACTGGTTTGGGAGTCACTGGCCCAAAGCTCGTTACATAGACGGAAGATATTGTATATAAATAAAAAAAAATCAGAAAATCAAAGGAAAAATAAAATAAAAAATCAGAAAAAATTATTCCATTGCTACAAAAAGGTGTGAATTCTGATAAAACTTTAGGACAAAAATATTACTCTCTTCTCAACTGCACTTGTGACTATTGTGGGAAAAATGAGTTGAATAATATTTTGTTGGTTGTGTATATGAAGAATGGTAAAAATAATCGGAGAATTTACTTATTCGGTAATTTAAAAAGAAAGAAAATAACTACTAACTTGGAGTAGAAGTTTCACTTGATTAGTCACAAGCTTCTTTATTCTATTTTCTCTTGTCTTTTTGCTTTGTGTGCATTAGTTTCACTACCTTTTTACTTTTGTAAAATGTTTGTGGGTATCATTGCTGTAAACCCTCACGAGACTACAACTCGTCCACTAGGGACACATAGAGGTTTAAAGGCTTGTTGCATACGCTAAATGCAACCGTGATCCCTACGAAAATGGCTTAGCTTAATTTATTTTTATGTTATTTTATTTAGTGTTTTGCTCGAGGACTAGCAAAATGTTAGGTTTGGGGGTGTGATGAGTAGTATTTATATCACTATTTCCCACTCATTTAACCTAATATTTTGTATAGTTTCTCGAGTTTTATGAACGTTTTGATATGTTTTTATTTATTTTGCAGATAAAAATAATATTAGGACTTAATGGAATCAACTCGGGGCTAAAATGATGAAATTCGGAGGAAAAAAAGTCAAAAATGAAAATTTACTGTACGTGTCACGAAGTGCAGTCTTTAATTCCATTTTGCGCATGTTTCGTATTTTGGTCATCACTTTTTCATCTAATATCCGATTGAGCTAATTCAAGTTGCAGATTAAAGAAACCTCAAAGATCTACAACTTTAAAGATTTAAATATTTTCGAATTCTGAAGTTTTGAAGGCCGAAATTGATGAAAAATCCAGTATATTTTGAGTAATTACTATATTCATTTTCAAAATATAAAATAATATTAATAAAAATAAAAATAAAAATTGTCAAACTTCCACCAAACATGCTTGCATGTTTGGTGCCATATTTGATGCCATGTTTGGTGCCATGTTTGATGCCATGTTTGGTGCCATATCTGGTGGAGCAATCGGTGGAGCAATCGGTGGAGAAATTGGTGGAAGCTTTTAGATTTTCCTATAAATACCAAGCCATTTTATTTGTAATTCTTATGATTTCCTTAGGTTTTTGTAAGGAATTTGAGGATTGCATCTTGTGTGTTTATTTTTAGTAATTTAATTTATGCATTTTTATTTTCAGTAATAGTACTAGTTTCTTTTTCTTCTCTTTTATTTTATGTTAGTAGTTAGATTTCCACTTGGGGAAGGGTGAAGCTTTTATTATTTTAATTTAGATTAATCTCCCTTAATTATAATATATAAATTATAATTCAAATTAAAAGAATTACCGCCATAATGGCTGGTTTTATTTATTTGACATAAAGTAACACCGCCTATATGGCCGGTCTTTAGGTGACAGATAATTACCGCCTATATGGCTGGTTTATGGACAAATAATGATACCGCCTTTATGGCTGGTTGGACTTAATTAAAATCTGACTTAATGAGGATACCACCTATATGGTCGGCTGACAATATCACAGATAAATTCTATATTATAATAAGGGAGATTTTTAAATTAGGAATAGTAAAGGTGGATCCCCCAACCCCCATCATTTTATTTTTATTCTAGGGAAGTGATGAAACATAATATCCACACTTAATAATTGATTTTGTTTTTATGGATAATTCTTTAGTTTGTTTATTGAGTCTTAAGCTTAATGCTTCTTGTTGTCTGATCACCAATAAGATTGATGTGGTAAACTTAAAATGAACTAGACATAGGGATAATTCTTTAGTTTGTTTATTGAGTCTTAAGCTTAATGCTTCTTGTTGTCTGATCACCAATAAGATTGATGTGGTAAACTTAAAATGAACTAGACATAGGGATTTTAGGTTTCAGCCTTAGATTCAATAGCTCACGATCTTCCTTGAGGATAAATAATCCTTTAATAGATTTCCTTACATGATAGGAATATACATGTCGGGCGGGGGTAGCCACAATTGGAATTTGATCTTAATGAATCCAGGTAATTGGGTTAACATAGACATATGGTTTAATTGGATTATACTGGGTATGTGCAGCTGACCATCGACAGAGGATTTTGCATAATTTCATGTTCCAGGTTAGCAAACTGATTTATTACACATATATAAGAGAATCAATCATCTTTATAATAATATTGTGTGGAGTCACACCACTAGATCTTTGAGTCTTTTGTTATTTTCCTTAGTATTTTCTTTTGTGTCTTTAAGTATTTTATTTATCAAATCCATATTCAACCAACCAAAAGTAATCATTCTCTTCTCCCTATAATTAGATACCTGTAAATAAATAGTATCAATAATTAATAACAACAGTAGGAATTAAGTCCTCGTGGGATCGATATTTTTATACTACTTGAACGATACATGCGATTGCGTTATACGCGTGTGATTGCACCGGTTACTTGTCACCAAGCCAATGAGAAGCTGGAATATGCAGATACTTTGGAGAAACGTTGGCAGGACCGACCCTCACCTGGTTCATCAATCTACCTTACAGGTCCGTCTAGTCCTACCAACAACTAGCAAACAATTTAGTACAACACTTTGCGAGTTCATGCAAGCTTGAGAAGACTACATATGATCTCAATACCATCCAATAGAGGAAAAATGAGTCATTGCGGAGCTACGTAGCTCGCTTCAACAAGGAGAGAATTAATAATCGGGATCTCCATCAACCTACGGCGGTGGAGGCTTTCCGGAATGGACTGCTTTACGAAAGTGGACTTTACAAGAAACTAACCAAGTTCCAATACTACATGATGGACCAGGCCATAGCGCGGGCCCAAGTCGAAACAAGTTAGGAAGAGGCCAAGAGGAACAAAAGAAGAGAAGACATTGATAGCTCGCGAATTGATAGAAGGCCAGCTATTTCCAGGCGACACGACATGGTTGCTCATCCGGAAATGAGGACCCAACAGAGAGGAGAACGTATGACTTTCCACAAAGAATTTGACAGACGACCAAGGCCTTATAAAAACCGGGAGGAAGCACCAGCAAGCAAGCCCAGGCTATCAGACTATAACTTTACAATTTTCCTAGGTGAATTGGTTTTGGTACTAAAGAAAATTGAAATGAAGTGAAATGGCCCCCACATTCCAGTGAGAGCTCTACGAAAAAATATACCAGAAAATGGTGTGATTTCCATCGAGACTAAGGTCATACGACCACAGAGTGTGTGGCTTTGAGATTGGAGGTCCTGGAGTTGTTAAACAAAAGGTTTCTAAGGGATTTGCTCACTGAGAATGGGAAAGCCACATTGGCACGAAGGGATGAGAGACACGGTCAAAGAGAGACTCTGACCCCACCTCCACCAATTAACAATACTGTTAATGTTATTTCAGGAGGATCAGAAATTAATGGAGTCTCATATTCAACGGTCAAACGACACTCGAGAGGTCTTGCTAATGTTTCTCACACTACGATGTCAGTAGATAATATGTTCACTAACTTAACCATGGAGTTCCCAGACACTGAAGATTCTCATAATTTGAATCCACACCACGACGTCCTAGTTATTTCTTTGCAAGTGGCCAATTTTTTGATCAAACAAATGTTGGTTGACATGGGCTCTTCAGCAAACATCATTTTCTCCACAGTCTTCGCGGACATGGGGACCAAATTGGACAAAATAAATAGACGGACGACAGTGCTGATTGGATTTTGTGGGGAATAAAAATTCACAATGGGAGAAATATCACTCCCAGTCTTCGTAGTAGGAGTAAACAAATGACCACTTTCTTGGTCTTGGACAGCTCCTCAGCCTACAATCTTATCATGGGCAGATCTTGGATTCATGAGATGAGGGCGGTTTCATCCACCTATCACCAAGTTTTTAATTTCCCTACCAGTTGGGGGATTCAGGAGATTAAAGACGATAGATCTGCATCCAGAAGCTACTACCAGACGACCTTAAAGGTGAAAGCCGAGTCGGCATAGCAATTACAGAATGGATCTCGTGGCACAGAGCCGACATTACCAAGTCTCGAGGAGCTTGACGATATCCAAATTCACTCTCAATTTGCGGATCACAAGGCACATGTTGTAGCTAACTTGGATCCCAAATTATGAGCTGATTTGATCGAATTCCTGAAGAGTCGACACGATATTTTTGCATGGTCTCACAAAGACATAACGTGAATCGACCCCGAAAGAAACCAAATCATTGATTAGGAGGTTCAGAAATTATTACAGAATGAAGCAGTTAGAGAAGTGAAGTTTCCAGAGTGGCTTGCCAATGTGGTTGTTGTTAGAAAGAATAATGAAAAGTAGAGAGTCTGTATTGACTTTACGGATCTAAACAAAGCCTTTCCGAAGAACTCATTCCCACTACCACACATAGACTTGATGGTCGACGCTACATCTGGACACGAATTGTTGAGTTTCATGGATGCGTAATCAGGCTACAATCAGATACTCGTGCATCCAGACGACCAAGAGAAGACAGCCTTTGTCACCAACCGAGGCATATACTGCTACAAGGTTATGTCATTCGGCCTGAAGAATACGGGGGCCACATAACAACGACTGGTTAATAATTTGTTCTCTAATCAAATTGGGAAGACAATGTAAGTTTACATAGATGACATGCCGGTGAAGTCTTCTAAATCGAAACAACATCTTGAGCACCCGGAAGAAGCCTTCAACATCATTGACAGGTACGAGATGAAGTTAAATCCTACTAAATGTGCATTGGTGTTGCTTCAGGGAAATTCTTACAATACGTAGTCACTCGATGATGAATCGAAGCAAATCCAGACCAAATCAAGTCAATCCTCGAAATCCCCTCACCTTCCAGTCCAAAAGATGTCATGCGACTAGCGGGGATGATAGCATCACTGAACAGGTTCATCTCCAAGTCCACGGACTCCCGCTTGTGAAGAAGCTTTGGAGGGACTCAAGCGGTATCTTACCACTCCACCTTTGCTGTCAAAGCCACTCGACAACGAGAGGCTCTATCTCTACCTAGAAGTCTCAGAACACGCAGTTAGTGCAGTCTTAATCAAAGAAGAGGCAGAAGAACAAATCCCAGTCTACTACATAAGTAAGGCTCTGCTGGGAGCAGAATCACGTTACCCATTAATGGAGAAGTTGGTATTCGCTTTGATAACGGCTGCAAGAAAGCTTAGACCCTACTTTCAGGGACATCCAATCACCCTATATACTACATACCATTTGAGAAGCATTCTCCATAAACCAGAATTATCAGGGAGATTGATGAAGTGGGCGGTTGAACACGGAGAACACGACATCACGTACCTGCCCCGGACCGCCATCAAATCACAAGCCTTAGCAGACTTTGTAGCCGACTTTACTCCCGGCCTATTTGCAGCAGTAGAAACAGAAGTCTACTATGTCTATTCGACCATTCCATGGAAGCTTGCAGTCGATGGATCCAGTAAAAAAAAGGATTGTGGCCTCAGGATAATGATTACCACTCCGAAAGGCGAAGTTCTACAACAAGTAATCAAGTACGATTTCAGAGTCACCAACAACGAGGCAGAATATGAGGCGCTGATAGCAGGGTTGTCCTTATCTAAAGAACTCGGAGCTATAAAAATAGAAGTAAAGTCTGATTCACAACTAATTGTCAATGAGATCCATGGGTCGTATCACACTCGGGGACCACATATGGCATCCTACTTACAAAAGGTAAAAGATATTCAGTCGACTTTGAGAAACTCACTATAACCCAAGTCCCTAGAAGCGAGAACTCCCAAGCCGATGCTTTGGCCACAATCGGTTCAACGATGGAGGGAGACAAACCACGTTCAATACCAGTGGTGTACTTGAATTGGCCAGCAATTTGGAAAGAAGAAAGAATGGCCGCCTCAGTAAATTCAGTCGACACTTGGATGTCTCATATTATCAAATATTTGCAAGAAGGCGTGCTTCCAGATGAAAAAATCCAAGCCAGAAAAGTCCAGAGACAGTCTGCAAGGTTCATATTATTCGACGGTCAGTTGCTAAAAAGATCATTTTGAGGACTCTATCTGAAATGCCTCACACACGACGAGGCGCAACATGTGTTGAGGGAGCTACATGAGGGGGAATGTGAGAATCATTTCGGAGGAAAGAGTTTGGCACTCCGTGCCCATTCGACAGGCTACTACTGGCCTATGATGAGGTCCGACTCAGCTGAGTTCACTAAGAAGTGCGAAAAATGTCAAAGGTTTGCTCCAGTCTCACATCTCCCACCAGAAAGACTCAATCCCATCTTATCTCCTTGGTTGTTCATAAAGTGGGGAATGGATATCGTCGGGAAACTCCCAGCCGACCTAGGACAGCGAGTCTACATGCTTGTGCTTACGAATTACTTCTCGAAGTGGATCGAAGCAGAATCATTTCACAGGATACGCGACAAAGAGGCACAAACATTCGTCTGGAAGAATAATCATTTATCAGTTCGGCATACCAAGGGAAATAGTGACTGATAATGGTTCGTAATTCATCAGCCATCACTTTCAAGATTTCTGCAAGAATTGGGGTATAAAGTTGAGCTTTTCGACCCCACGTTTCCCACAAGAAAACGGCCAAGACGAGTGGTCTAACAAAATGATTTTGAGTACTTTAAAGAAGAGATTAGAGAAGGCTAAAGGTGCTTGGGCGGATGAACTCCCGGGTGTGTTGTGGTCTTACAGAACAACGACCCGATCATCGATAAGTGAAACCCCATTCTCACTGGCATTTGGAACATAAGCTATAATACTGACTGAAGAAGACATCCCATCCCCGCGCTACCAATGGCTCGATGAGGAATCGAATCGACAACTTATGAATTACAATCTCGATACATTTGATGAAGTGAGGGATCAAGCTTCCATTCGACTGGCTGCCCACCAACAGAGGATGGCCAAGTACTTTGACAAAAATTTCATGAGCAGAACCTCAAGGAAAAAGATTGGGTCCTGCGCAGAGTTTTCTAGAACACAAAGGAGATTGGCGACGGTAAGTTGGAACCGAACTGGGAAGGTCAATACCTCGTCACCAAAATTGTTGGAGAGGAGCCTATAAGCTATAAACCGTGGAAGGGACTCTCATCCGCAATATTTGGAACGTCGTTCATCTCATGCGATTCATCTGATAATACTTGCGAATCTTAGTTATCTTTCGAAGTATGCATGTAATACTTAGTTATCTTTCGAAAGTATGAAATAAAGAGATTTGTTGTTTACAAAAAGTCATTCGACTGATTGGAATAAAAATTCATTCATTAGAATCATTCACCCTTTTTCCATTCGACAAGATAGAGTATCACGTTCTGAACTCCGACAAATTTTCCTTCCATTCGACAAAATAAATGCTTTATACAAAATATCAACAAACACAAAACTAAGTATGTTAGATTAGTAAAGTTCTTAGACTTCGGGAGCACTGGCTGGTTCCTCTTCAGCAGCCACATGAATATTGGCAGAAGCTTCTTTTTCTTCTTGGTTTTCAGGCTCGATCATCGCATCGGCCTCAACCTCAGCCGGTCCAACATCCTCACATTCTTTCATCGTCCCTCGGTCTCTCCAATTTCGAACTGAGGAATTGCTACCAATCCGATCTCAACTTTCTTTGAGTCGATTTCATCACCATTTTCCTCGTATTCACCTTCAGTCGACATAGACAGTCCATCAACAAACTTTTCATATTCTTGAATCCATCTCTCCGGCTTCCAATCGACATGCTTCCCGGTAAGATAGTCATTCATCAAGTCACAGCTATCCCTCATCATAGATTCAATAACGATCCCTTCCATTTGCTCAAACAACTGCTCATTCTCCTTCTTCACATTGTCAAACTTTACTTGTAGGCATCGATCATTAATTCATACGTCTCTTTCTCCATTTTGAGAGTAGCTTTAACTTCCTTCAATTCCTTTTCGAACCCTTTTTCATTTATCTCAGAAGCGACCAACCCGGACTTCAACTCCAATGCTTCATTCCTCACCACGGACAACGATTTCTTCAGTTTACTGATCATTTTCTGACTCGACTTTGCATATTTTCGTATGTATAGGCTACATTCCAATGCCTGAAAAGTCAAAAGTTAGAATTCATTCGACCAATAATCGAAGTAATATAAAGAAAAGCTAAGTATACGTACTTGGTAGTTTAAAGCTGTTGCTTTCTTCATGGCTTCCACTGGACCAATCTGCGTAAGCCTTTCTTCATCCCTTTCCAGAAGAAGCCCATCCACATGTAGGGAAGCGACCGCGAGTGTGCAACAGAAAATTAAAATTATTATGCCATTTTCCTTTTGCCCAATACCCATTTGTTTT
The DNA here is from genome assembly GCA_019454045.1 of Zanthoxylum bungeanum. Lineage (NCBI taxonomy): Eukaryota > Viridiplantae > Streptophyta > Magnoliopsida > Sapindales > Rutaceae > Zanthoxylum > Zanthoxylum bungeanum. Next base: position 64,999 of record SKCR01035572.1, on the reverse strand, counting down.
TATTATTCTACAAGCCTAGGCATGTTACTATATATTCTAAGCATAAAACTCATAAAACATGCAAAGAACATAAACCTAAACAGGCTAACTATCATAAGAACTCTAATTAAAATAAAGAAATAAAAAGACATACTTGAACCGAAGACTCCTCCAGTCCTCCCTCCAATCTACAAGCTTTTCTCGAACTCAGCAAGCTATTCCATGTTCCAAAGAGCCACCCAAGTGTGTGGCATCCAAAGATGCATACACCAAAGCCAAAACTCAACGACAAGACTACGCCTCGAGTGCACGGGCATTTTGCCCTTGGTGCTAGCTTAGGCAAATACCTGAAAACTTTTAACTCGAGGTTCCTCTAGTCAATTAGACTTAAGGATCCTCAAAAAATCAGTGGCTTACTCTTAAAATTTAGAGTTGCTCACTTATATAAACCCAAGATATGAAAGGTTTTGGTGTAAAAATTTGTGAAGAATTCTTTGGGTTTATATAGTGCTCCAAAGACAACAAAATTAATTAAGAATCCGAAGTGAGATAAAAGCTAATTTAATCTTAGCCATTGGATATTAATTTAGTGATTTAATGAGATTATAAAACCCTAATAAGAGTTTAGGCCGAATTGGAATTCAAAACAAATAACAATTTTTTTTATTATTCACATGAATAGTAAATTTTTTTAATTTTTTTATTCCAATTCCCAAAGTGCCTTATCGTCATTCACCAATCCCTAAGCCACTATGAAACCTCATAAATGATCAGTTCAATAATTAAACACATTGAACCATTTACGAACAATTCCTACAGCAATCATATATGCTGTTATATTTGTACTGTGCACGCTGTCTTTTACATTTGAAGGGTAATTTGATTATTTTACCAAGTAAACAAGACTCACAAGTTTCATAAGGTTTATATTTGAAGGGTTTGAAATACCCATCCTTATATAACTTAGTTAATCTTGTTTCATTGATATGAACTAAACGACTGTGCCATAGAAGTGATTCATTGAGATTATTCGAGTTAACGTTGTATATATTAGAGGTTGAACATTCTTTGTTAGTTTGTAGGACATAGATACCATTATTCAAAATACCATCTCCATATTTTATTTCATTGAAATAAATAAAACATTCATTACAACTTATTAGGCATGAAAAACCTTTATTACATAAAGAAGAAATTGAAATGATGTTATTTACTAGAGAAGGTACATAAACACAATCTTCTAAGTCTAAAACTAAACCATTCATAAAAACTAATGAATAAGTCCCCACGCACAATGTAGCTAGTTTTGCTCCATTACCCATGCGTAAGTCAACCTCCCCATGACAGAGTCTCCTACTGTTTCTCAGGCCCTGCACATTGTTACACAAGTGAGTCTCACAACCGGTGTCAAGCACCCAAGTAGAAGGTTCAAAGTTTTGAGAATATAGTTCAATCATATACAACATACCTGAAGCATTAGGCTTCTTGGCCTCTTGGGCTTCCCTAACTTCCTTGGCTTTCAAGGATCTGCTGTCTTTCTTCCAATGACCATTCTTTCCATAAAAGAAACATTTCCCCTTCCATTTTTTCTTCTCCACCTTACCATTGGGCTTTAGGTGATCTAGAGCCTTGACCTTGGCCTTATTTTTCGTTGAACATCGTGGCTTCAGGTCCGTATCCGTAAGCATGACAGAGGTTTTAAGCTCCAGTTTCAAGTCCTTCACTGCTTGCTTTATCATATTGTGCAATTCTGCTAAAGTAGCTTCTTTATCAGACATATGAAACTGCATAATAAAGTTAGAGAATTCTTTTGGTAAGGACTAAAGAATTTGATCGTGACCTATCTCATGATCCATGATGAACCCGAGGTTGGCCAATTTTTCAATGTGGCCAATCATCTTAAGCACATGTCCACTAACAGATCATTCCTTATACATTGTTTGGAATAAGGCACATGACACTTGGAATCTCACGGTATGAACGAAAGTTGCATACAACTCCTTCAAGTGAAAGATGATGGTTTGAGCATCCATATCTCGTGAGCTTTTGAAGTTCATCCGACATAGAGCCAAGCATTATGCAAACTGCTTGCTCATCATCATCGACGTGTTTCTTCCAAGCATCAAATGTATTTTGGTCAGCATCTTCTACGGGTTCAGGGGGGGAAATGGCCTTTCAAGAACATAGAAAATCTTTTCTTGTCATAAGACAATTTTAAGGTTTCTAAATCAGTCATTGTAGTTGTCCCCTTTAAGCTTATGCTGATCAAGGATGGAATGAAGTGATACTCTGTTTGCCATTTGAATGTTTGTGAAATATTTTAACCCACCTATTAAGAGAAAATGTTAAAATTAGGAATATGTTTTCATTAGTTTCATAATAACATGGGCTTTTAATATTATGAAGTTGCTCCCACTCAATTGTTTTAAAATTTTAAGCAAATCGCATCAATCCCAATATGATGGATTTCTTGTGGGCAATGATCTCATTATAATCATTTCATAACTCCGACTAGGGCCGGTCGTTATAAAATACGATAATTAGGTAGGTTCCCAACCAATTTATGATATAAATCAAAATTCCTCGATCATTGGGTTGGGCAATCAAACATGCCATAGCTTATGCTAGTCCTTGTGGACACCCAATCTTTGCCACTAAGTTATAAGACCACGCCTAAGGGTCGCTACGTCTTATGACTCAGAAAAGTCAAACCATTGTCAATAGTACGATTTAGGGACAAATTGGTATTGATCAGTCTGGTAAATCCTAGTCATGCCAATACGGTTTAAGCCATTTGGGTCTATACTTTACAATGTGATGAGATCCAGAAAGAGGTCTGTTTGTTGGGCCAAGTTAACGTGAAGTTGTGGCTGATTGCATGGCTTGATCAGATTGGTATATTTGGACCTTTTTGGTGGATTGGAAGATTCCTTTGTTGTTCAAGAGTTTGGTCAATGCATGAGACTTTATGAGAGTTCTTTATTATGTCTAAGGCAAGATTGGAATGGGTCTTGGACGTGCATGGGCTGTCTTGATTGATTTTTGGCTTAATTTTCTAATGGTGCATAGCATTGGTGGGATTTGCGCAGTCTTCGATTTTGGACGTAACTTTTTCGTCCGATGTCCGATTTTTATGATTCAAGTTGAATTGGAAAGGGAACTCGTATCTCTACAACTTTGTAACTTACATCAAAGTCCAGTTCGGATTTCTTCTTGGTCAAAACTAGGACGCAAGATGTCTGTACAGTTTTATATTTTATATTTTTTAAGGTTATGTGTTGTTTAAGTGCTGGGCTGAACTTTAATTATATTACAAAGCCCATGCACGAAATTTTAAAGTATTTTATGTGTTATTGGGTTTATTTTACTAGGGTTTTATTATATTTGGGTAGAATTAGGGTTAGCCACATATTTAAAGGGGCATTATTCATTATAATTGGAATTAACCAATAATATATCTTTTTACAAAACAAAGTGACTTGTGTCATCTTGAGGGAGTGGATTCTTCCTTGGTTCTACGGAATAAAAACTTATCAATGTGTGGCAAGCGTTGTGGCGCTGTATCGCTGTTCAGGATTCTCCAAAGAAATAAAGAAAGGTTTAAGGGTTGGACTTGATCTTGGAAGGATTTTGTTCTTACAAAATCAAGATTCGCGGTTCTTGGGGCTTAGAATACGTGGAGGGGTTTGCTTGGCTTTGTTCAAGGCAGGTTTCTATCACAATGGGATGCAAATTTTAAACTTAAATTATTATTGAGGATTTTAGCAAGTTTAAGTGAATAACTGTCAAATGGATTCCTCCATTGAAAATTCCCCAGAGGGAGGGTGGAGCTAACTCTCTTAAATACCCTTACCTCTTAGGCTCTTATTCCATTGGTGACAGGAATAAACAATAGATCCTCCAAATTAGTCCAACACTTTAAATATGATTTAAGGTAAGCTTTGAGTAAATGATTATCTAGATTTCTTCATAGCTTTTCCTTTTGGCTATAAAAAGGGAATGAGTGAAGGAAGACACCAAATCATTATCTAACTCTAGTAATACCTTTGGTTAAATTAACTTTAGTTTGGAAATTTTATTAACCCCTTGGTCCCAACCCACTTGTATCTTTTATAATGTCTTTTATTATAAACAAGTGATTTATATTTATTAGCCTTAAGGTAATAATCTCTAAGTTCATCACGAAATAATTACTTAGCTAAAAGATAAGTAATACACTCTCTATTTCTTAGAAAGTCTCTAGATGCTTGCACCCTAAAATAAACATGCCAATTCTAATCATACATAGAATCATCAAGCATATGAGTTTTAATATGTTGGAATTATTTTAGGCATTAAATAACTTTGATTAATATTTAATTATGATATTGCATTTTTTTTTTTCAAGTAAATTTACTATTCACGTTTTTCTGCAGACGCGTGAACTTTAAATGCAATTTCATAATTCAAATCTTAACCAAATCATGCAAAACTTGTGCATAAAATTAATTTCAGGGTGTTAGCTTCCAACGAGCTTTTACACACCCAATTTCGAGTTCAAATGAGAGAGAACTAATCAAAACAAAAACGGCGCACTGATACCACTGTAGGGAAGCGGCCGTGCGACGCGGAAAATTAAGATTATTATGCCGCTCTCCCTTTGCCCAAGACCCATTTATTTTGATTATTCTATAAGCCTAGGCATGTTGCTATATATTCTAAGCATAAAACTCACAAAACATGCAAATAACATAAACCTAAATATGCTAACTATCATAAGAACTCTAATTAAAATAAAAAAAAAAAGAAAAAGACTTATTTGAACCGAAGACTCCTCCAGTCCTCCCTCCAATCTACAAGCTTTTCTCGAACTCAGCAAGCTCTTCCACATTCCAAAGAGCCACCAAAGTGTGTGGCCTCCAAAGATGCACACACCAAAGCCAAAACTCAACGGCAAGACTACGCCTCGAGTGCACAGGTATTTTGCCCTTGGTGCTAGCCTAGGCAAATACCTCAAAACTTTTAACTCGAGGTTCCTCTAGTCAATTAGACTTAAGGATCCTCAAAATCAGTGACTTACTCTTAAACTTTAGAGTTGCTCACTTATATAAACCCAATATATGAAAGGTTTTGATGTAAAAATTTGTGAATAATTCTTTGAGTTTATATAGTGCTCCAAAGACAACAAAATTAATTAAGAATCCGATGTGAGATAAAAGCTAATTTAATCTTAGCCATTGGATCTTACTTTAGTGGTTTAATGAGATTATAAAACCCTAATAAGAGTTTGGGCCGAATTGGAATTCAAAACAAATAACAAAATTTTTTTCACTATTCACGTTACTATTCACATGAATAGTAATTTTTTATTTTTTTATTCCAATTCCCAAAGTGCCCCTATCGTCATTCACCAATCACTAAGCCACTATGAAACCTCATAAATGATCTGTTCAATAATTAAGCACATTAAACCATTTAAGAACAATTCCTACAGCAATCATATATGCTGTTATATTTGTACTGTGCACTGTTAATCATTGATTTCGACTTTGTTATGTGTGACCTTTTGGGTTCCCCTCAAGTTGGACATGAAATGAATCGTGGTAATTTAATCGAATATAAATTATCATCCGATCAAATGGTCGTTCGATTTCAATGACCAAGGTTGACATCTAGCAACATGCCAATGCTCCCAAATGAGAAGGAAAGATATATATACCCATTATGTATGCGATTTACATATGATACGGTCCCTCACCTCACTGTATCCCCACATATTGACCTAGAGTACGGAAAATGTCTACCCATATGGTCAAATGTATGATGTTGATAGTGTCATGAATCGTTCTAACCCAAGAATCTCACATGATTCTTCCGTTGTGGCCACAGTCTCAAGCACTGATCACACATATCAACCCGCAAACTAAAATACTACTCTTATAAGAAAATATTATCCGAGAGAGTGGCGATTCTCTGTTGTATCTTTACAAACTTCATGTGTTTCAACAAATGACCCAATCATACCCCTATGACCAGATATTTTGAACATGGGAAGGAGAATGTCAAAGTTATTTGATCCACACATATGATTGTAAAGACCTCAAGTCTAAGGACTAGTCATATAATCGATACATGAAACTTCTCACAGACACATGGGATAAACACTACATATGAAAACTTTTATCGGTCAGTTCGATGGACACGAGCAACTCATGCATCCATGTGATACACCAAGCGGACGGATCTCCGCTAGTAGCCTATGAGATCAGCTACCCCACTTAAGGGCGGATCATATCATCATGCTAGTCTCTTCGCTTTGTGAACACCCAAATTACTTACAAAACTATGACTAAAAACTTTTAAGAGTAATGATTCTCATAAGGCGTGGAAGCCATTGTCTTATTACTCTAAGGGCTTTATTACAGTGTTGATGATTCATATAAGTTATGTAAGACACGTATAATAAATATTGTCATTTTATTAATTAATGAAAATATTACAAATACATGTACATATATCCCATCCACAAGTTGGGTATAGGGCATATCCCTAAGACATAAATGAGTTTATGCTTGAAGGGTCCGAAATCACAGTCGACTCGCGAGGAACCTTTAAAATAACATTGTCAATATCTTCCTCCACATCCGTAACGACTTTCATTTTCTTCCCAACTGAAATCATTTCAATCGATTTCCCCTTCTCCGTAACAGCCTCTCTTGATACGACATCTTTGGGCTGAGGGTCCACTAACTTCTCAATTTCATGTTCTTTCACCTTCAACTTCCCGACCTTCCTCTGATTCTTCATTTCGTCGAGTGAAACTACTTTGAATGGTCCAGACATCATGTCCTCTGCGCATAAAAGTTCTTTAGGATTTAAAGGCTTTAAAATGATAGACTCTCCGTATAATTCTTGACACGACCAACTACCAGATATCACGTGCAATACATCTTTACAAAAGGCCAGAAAGGTACCTTATCGACTGTGAATATCCTTCCACAACAGAGTCCCCTTAATCTCTCCTCTACCAAGATAACTCTCCATCTCTTTCCTCAGCCGGCAGAGCCAGAATCATCTTGGTGTTTGAAATGGTTCGACTAGTAGAGTCAAACGACTTATTTCATAAAGGATCTGCAAAGACAAAGTTCACGATTATTCCAATCCATAAGTAAATTCGAAGATAGTATATAATAGAGAAACGCTACTCACTCGAAAAACTCCAATGTTCTGGGATTCGACCAGCTCCAGCCGAACCAAATATACCCTCACCTCTCACAAAGAAGTAGTCGGATTGCCAATTTCCCCTATCATTAATCCGCAATCTGGTAACTAAATGTTTCTTCCTCTTGCCAAGAAACGGAGTATATCTTCCCTTCTCATTCAAGTGTTCCTTTAGATAGTATGTGTCCAAAACATCATTCACCTCAGAAAACACTCCTAACTTGAAGGCCATGTACTCAATTGACAATAGAATTCTCCAAGTATTGGGCATCAGCTGAGAATGAGCGATCTCAAAATGATCCAGAACTTCCCAAACTAATCTTGGAATATGGAACCTCAGCCCATCAGTGAATGGTTGCACATAGAATATCATCCACCCCGGAATTTTGTAGTCAATTCTTTCACTCGACAAAGGTACCTTCAGCTCCAGTGTATCATGAAACCTATATTTGCACCCGAGTTCCCTCAATAATTTCCCAGTCATTCGACTAACAGGTTTTTTCGATAACAGATTAGTTGGTTCACTTGTACTAGGTATTTCACTCGACTCTACAATGACTGGTAAAATTCTTAGTGGAATAGCTTCGATATTGACTTCTTTGGATAATTCATATACAGTTATTAACCCAGCATCAATCAGATCCTGATATGACCAATCCCTATATACTTCATCAACCTCCGTCTCACTTGAAGATGATTCGACATAATCGTCAATCTTAGCACCTAAGCTGCCTAAGGACTATTCACTCGACATCCTCCAAACGACAATCATATAAACACTAAATTCTTTAGAAATCTACTCCCTAAAGATCAAAACCCACAAACACAATTCTGAAATTAGATCTAAGGTCCAAAAGATCAAACATCCTATACTACCTAAGAACAGCTTGAATCTACACTATGAATGTTTAAAGAAAATGAAGAACAAGAGATGTGTTTTTGAAGAAAACCTTAAAGACTTGAGAGCTCTCCCAAATCGACTTCTGAAATGGAATTTTGCGAATAAGGCGAATGAACAACCAAAGCTCTCCTATATAACCTTCTTTTGGTGCCTCAAGTTCCCGCTAAAAAATCCTCGGAACTTGCACTAGGGTTACACAGAAACTAAGAAGAAACCTTATTGTCGAATGAGAGGTGACACAAAAGGACTCACAGTTCATACGACAAGCCGAATGAATTAATTCCTGAATCATCATCTGGTTCATTCGATTGGGGACATCCCCAAAAGACTCACGATGAGTCAGAAGAAGTGATGGACTTTCTTCAGTCCATACGACATGTCATGTCAAATAAATGCATAGACACCCCACAGTCCATACGACATGTCGAATGAATTAATTCTTGAACCGTCATCTGGTTCAGTCGACTGGGGATATCCCCCAAAGGACTCACGATGAGTCAAATGAAGAATTAGACTTCCTTCAGTCCATACGACATGTCATGTCAAATAAATGAATGGACACCCCACAGTCCATACGACATGTCGAATGAATTAATTCCTGAACTTTCACCTGGTTCAGTCGACTGAAGACAACCCCTAAAGGACTCACGACGAGTCAGAAGAAGTGATGGACTTCCTTCAGTCTATATGACATGTCATGTCAAATTAATGCATGGACACCCCACAGTCCATACGACATGTCAAATGAATTAATTCCTGAACCGTCATCTGGTTCAGTCGACTGGGGACATCTCTCAAAGGACTCACGACGAGTCAAATGAAGAAATGGACTTCCTTCAGTCCATACGACATGTCGTGTCAAATAAATACATGGACACCCCACAGTCCATACGACATGTCGAATGAATTAATTCTTGAACTGTCATCTAGTTCAGTCGACTGGGGACATCCCCCAAAGGACTCACGACGAGTCAAAAGAAGTGATAGACTTTCTTCAATCCATACTACATGTCGTGTCAAATAAATGAAATACATGAACCATCATCTGGTTCAGTCGACTGGGGACACCCTTAAAGGACTCACGACGAGTCAAAAGAAGTGATGGACTTCATTCGGTCCATGTGACATGTCGTATCAAATAAACGCATGGACTCCCCTCAATCCATACGACATGTCGAGTGAATTAACCCATGAGCCTTCAACAGGTTCATCTAACCGGGGACCTTATTCTTGGACTCATGTCGAGTCAAAAGGAGACACGATCTCTCCTCAGTTTATATGACATGTCGAATGAAACAAACTTCTGAACCTTCAACGGGTTCAGTCGACCGATGACCTTCCCATTGGACTCATGTCGAGTCAAACAGAGACATGATCTCTCCTCAGTTCGTAAGATACGTCGAGTGAAACAACTTATGAACCTTCATCAGTATCAGTCGACCGGGGACATCCTCCATGGACCCATGTCGAGTCAAACGGGGTCTTGGACTTCCTTCAGTCCATACGATGTGTCGAGACAAATACGAACTCTTCATCCTTCAATATATACGACTATGACGATTGATGTTACCTCATGAACCACCATATGTGTCAATCAACCAGGAACACCCAATGAAGGATTTTAAACAAGACGATTAAAGTCGGACTCCTCCAGTCCGTATGACGGAGCATCGTGTTGATTAAAACTTTGAGACTCAACCAGGATGAGCAAAAAGAATTCCAGTGTCCTGATTCATTCGACATGCACAAAGGTACTCTTAAAGTCTAGGACTTTTAAACTTAGAAAATATGAGACAAACTGTACGGGCCAAAATTAGGCCCAAGGGTAAAAACGACATTTCACCTCTAGGCCAACCACGAACCCAGAGGATCAAGATCCATTACCAAGATCTAGCCCAAAGCCTATCGACACTGAATCATCCACCTAAGATGACCATTAAGCAATCAATTACCAGACTTAAACACCATCATAAAGCTATCAATTACTAGACTTAAACACCATCATAAAGCTATCAGTTACTAGACATAAAACCCATCATTAAGTCATCAGTTACAAATGATTCCAACGGGCAGAAGAAAGACTCCATATCAGGGGAGCCTATAAAAGAGAGGAGCCATAGCATAGAGAGGGGATTCAACATTATTCAGTTCCACTACATACCATCTTCGACGTACCAATTACCAACATACCCTGCCCTCACGGCTAACAAACGGAGATTGAGGTAACTACTAGCCATAGATCTCCCTACTTCCGTCTTATTCACACTACTAACTTGAGCGTCGGAGTGCCTACGGCACCCACCACACCAGTGGGCAGTGACTTCCTCGCTCTTTCTACCCTCATTTTGCAGGTTCGCTAGTGCCCTCTAAACCCGAATCTCGATTGTGGACCTCGAGCGAAAGTCAGCATCCACAATCTACAATAACAAAAAATATGGTCTTGTTTAGTTCGTAATTTATAGAAGGAAGGGTAATTCACGCTTTAGTCCAAAGTTGTTTGGAGGGTGGGGGGAATCTTATTTGCCAAAATGCATCAACCAAGTCTTCAAAGTTTTCAATTTTGACATTTGAGTCTATTGGATAATCATCGATAACTCACAGATCAGAAAAATTCTAAAATATAATGGTGAGTGATGTAACAATTTAATAATATATTAATAAGTTTGTTGAAATATAAAAAAACTATCAAATAAATGATAATTAAATATATTTAATATATATATATTCGTTGTTTTAAGAATTATTACACAAATCAATTGCAAATGTCACTACTCCTGATTTCGTAGCATGCAATGCACACACTGGCACTTTATGACTAACTTACTTCTGGTTTTTTTTTGTAGATTTGAATTTGGAGTTGAACTGTAATTTTTATTTAATATATTACAATTGATAGTTATTTGATGAAAATCTACATATGATAAAATCTTAATCGTCAATTATCATAAATACACACATGATAAAAAATTATAAAAACTCAGTACTTAACTCAAATTATATTTTTGTGAACTTGGTATTTTTGTTTCGTGTTTCCATCTATTTTTAATGTCAGCAAAGATGAATTTTACCATTTGACCATTGATTTAAAGGAATAATTAATTATTTTACACTTGTAATTTCATTAATCCCCTTAATTTAGCACATTTGTGAAATAATAATTAAATTTTTATTTTATATATTTTTATTGTGATTTTTATTTATTGTGTAGGCAACTCAACATGAAAATTTGATATGAGATTTAAATTTCAAGACTCATAAAATCTAAAAGAGTGTAACAACTAAAGTCAAATCAGACTTGAAAAATATTCACTATGTTTATAATGAAAACAAATTGAGTTTGTTATGTATTTAACTACACATGTATTGTATTATCATTATTATAATATATATAAAAAATATATTTCGGAGGTCCACTGAGATTTTATATATATAATATTATATATATATATATATATATATATATATATATATATATATATATATATATATATATATAATATTTTGGAGGTCCCACTAAGATATATATATATATATATATTATATATATTATAACTAAAAAAATAAAAAAAATAATAGATTATATTATTATATTATTTAAATTTCCATCACTTTTCGGTAGAAATGTGATGGCAATTGCAAAGTAAATGTATAAAAGGAGGTACTCGGCACCTCAGTGAGGAGATGAAGGAGAAAATATAGAGCTGTCCTCCGGTGTGGATGAGTTATTTCATTTTTTTCTCTCTTGGGATTTGAGGTAAGTATTTTGTGTGTTTTATCTTATTTATTTTATTTTGTAATATTTTTTCTTTCATTAATAAATTATGAGTATTTTTATTTATATATTGTTCTGAAAATTTGTATCATGTTAGAGTAAAGGGTGAAGTTAGTGGTATGAAAATATATGTGATTTTTATTTATATTATATTTATAAATTGTGATTATTTCCAAAATAAAATTCATATTATTTTCAGTTTATCGAGGACTCTGGACGAGCTATAGACACCCCGATTGGCGCAGATAAATATGAGAGACTATACTACTAAAGATCTGGATTAGTTATAGATAATACGGTTCTACATGTTTTGACATATTAGTACTTTGGTAAGACTAATTATCGATATGACGGATAACATGTGTTGGCATAATTAATACTTGAAAATCAAAAAATAAATTGATCGGGAAATAATTATAATTTATATTTTATAAAAAAGTAAAAATTATTTTACATTTTGAATATCAAAATTAGATCTCCTAATCCTAGTATCAATTTTATTTTATTAGTTGAATTCTTATTTTATCCTATTAAATCCATTTCTTGTGGATCGACCCCAGACTTACCAGAACACTTTTATATTTGTGAGTAAAGAATCAATTTATAAGTTTGTCAACTATTTATATTAAAATCATGGCATTTTATTGCATAAATTTGTATTCTCTTTTAGACTTCGGTCCCTCTAACTTTACGTTCTCAACATTTTATTTACAACTAATTTTAAAAATTTCAATACGTGCACTCAGATTTCTGAACTTTTTTAGACTTCGGCTTCTACAATTTACCACTTAGATATTTTAACTCTAAGATTTTCAATTCTAACTTTGCCCCCACTTAATAATGGCAAAAAAAGCCTGAGCCAACTGTTGTCAAATAACTGTCATTAAACGAATTCAACATACTAAATTAATCTTTATTATTCAAAACCAGAATACAACAATGGAAACAAATATACACTAACATGCCAATTTAACATAAACAATTAGAATTTAGAAAAATCTGGAAATGTATAAGATGATAATCAACTTGGTCCAAGTCGAATTGTCTCTATCCTTAAGAACTTATTAGCCTCGCCTCGGTACTCTACGGATGGTTTTGTGGCTAACGTTCTCCCATGATTACTTAGATTTTTCTTGAAAAAAGGGCACTCATTTCACAAGATCTTCAACAAGAAAGAATGGTGGAAACTTGCTTTTGACTCTAAAAATGACTCTCTTAGACAATGGAAAACTTATGAATTTTAGATCATTTTAGTATGAACATAAAGCTCCTTTATATAGACATGGAAGGGTGCATTTGATGGTACCCTTTGGTTTGGAGTGTAACCCTCTTAAGGCTTATACCCATTTCTTATACCTTTTGAGCCTAGATGTGTGTTCTTCTAATTTTAGAGGACATGTCCCTACATGTTTGTGCATTTCCTATAGGGCACTACTCAAGTGAAATGACCATTCTTCATCCATACTATATATTTAGAGAATTTACAATAATCCCTCACAATTCTCTAAATATTCATGCAGACATTTAAGAGAGTTTCCGTGAAATAAAGCTGCATTGAAATATGTAGCTTTCGCCTTGAACCTTTCCTAGTGAATGACAATCAGATTTACATGGAAAACCAGTGACCCATAGTCTTGAACTGTTATGCCGTTTGTGTAAACCAAGACAATTGCCAACACACAGCTTCACTTCGACCATTTCCCGTTCTATGATTATGTTCTTTTCAGTCATGAACATTGGTCCTGGATTCATCAAACATTTTAGGGAATTTAGCCTGTAAAAAGTCTCATTGAAGCGACCTCACTTCTTACTTGAAATATGTGATCTACTATAAAGAGGTAATCTGTCTTAACCCCCATTAGGACTCTTCTCCTAATATAGTGAACATTAAAAGCCTTTAGCTTATCCTAACCTTGACAGATAGCACTCTGCATCATTACATGAATGAGAAAGAGTATAAAACTCTACAATGCTTATTTTGAATTGCATAAAGTTTCCGTTGTCGCTTTTGAACCTAGGTCTTGGGATCTCCAGTCAGCTAGGTTGGGTTTACATAGTGACAATTCTTAATCTATAGGCTTCAAGCCCATTCCCTTCTATGAATTCTCAACTTGCTCTCTAGGTAAACCTTTAGTAAGTGGATCCGCTAGGTTTTCCTTCGATTTGACATAATCTATCAAAATTATGCCACTTGAGAGCAATTGTCGTATGGTATTATATATGCGACGTATGTGCCGAGACTTACCATTATACATTATATTTTGGGCTCTCCCAATAGCCGATTGACTATCATAATGTATACTAACTGTTTTGGGCCAATTTGGAATATCCTATAGGAAATTTCGAAGCCATCCGATTTCATCTTTCGTTTGAATATCCATTTGCAGCCCAATGGCTTACAACCTAGAGGAAGATCGACCAACTCTTAAGTATTGTTTTGTACGATGGAATTAATCTCACTATTGATAACCTCTTTCCACAAAGGTGCTCCGACGAAGACATTGTTTTTTTATAGCTTTGATGCTCATTTTCTAACAAGTATGTCAGAAAATCGGGTCCAAATGACTTAGATGTTATAGCTCTTTTGCTATGTCTAGGTTCGATTGCCTCAACATTTTCAGATTGATCCGACTCTTGGCCAGCCTGATCATTGTCTTTGACAATATCAATAGTTCTTTTGAGAGACTCTATTATTTGTCTTTCCTTAGAAGGAAATGACTATTCAAAAAATATCACATTCTTTGACTCAATTATCATATTCAGATTGATGTCAGGAAATTCAGACTTATGGACCAAGAATCGTTATGCACTACTGTTGCGAGCATATTTAATGAATATACAATCAACAGTTTTAAGTCATATTCTAACCTTCTTAGGTTTAGGAACCATTACTTTATCAAGACACCATAACACTTTCAGATATTTGTAGAAAGGTACGTGACATTTCCATAATTCATATGGTGTCTTGTCCAATCTTCTGTGAGGTAGCTTGTTCAGAACGTAGTTAGCGGAAAGCAAAGCTTCCCCCAATAATTTTGGGGTAAACCAGAGCTTGTCAACATGGCGTTCATCATTTCCTTCAACGTTCGATTTTTATGCTCAGCAATCCCATTTTATTGAGGTGAATAAGGAACAGTAGTTTCGTGAATAATTCCATGATTGGAACAATATTCATCAAATGGTGACACATATTCACCTCCTCTATCAATCCTGATTCTTTTTATTTTCTTACCAAGTTGATTTTCAACATCGTTCTTACAGTGTATAAAGCTCCCAATAGCTTCATCTTTGCTCCTCAGCAAATACACATAACAGAATCTTGTGTTGTCATCGATAAAAGTTATAAAGTACTTTTTACCGCCTCTTGTTTGCACAATATTCATATCACACATATCGGAGTGTACAAGTTCCAAAGGCTCAGAACTTCGTTATATGGAATGAAATGATGCCTTATGCATTTTGCTTCAACACAAGCCTCATATTTATGTTGGTTATTGTGGATGTCGGATTTCGGCCGAGATCCACAATCGAGAATTTGTAGGTTTGGGGCACTAGCGATCCTGTAAGACAAAGGTAGAGTGAGCGGGAGTAGACTACCCACCGGTGTGATGGGTGCCGGGGGCACTCCGACGCTCAAGTCAGTAGTATGAAATGAGCAGTAAATATGTAAATGTGAAAGCAAGGTTTGATGTTACCTTGAAGTCTTTGGGTGGCCTTGAGGGCAGTGGTAAATGTATAAAGGGATGGAGAGCTCTGAGAGAGCTAGTGTCAGAGAGCAAATGCTTGTAAGAAAGAAGTGAAGCCTGAATTGAAGAACTCTGAGTTGAATGACCCCTTTAGCTTGAATCGTGCTTCCATTATAGGCCAAGAAATAATGCCTTTTTAGTTGGCACATGGAGGTAAGTCCCACAACGTGATCAAGATATAATTAATTAGTGATTAAAAATCTCAGCATGTGGAGAATATATATTATGTTTAGTAAAAGAGGGAAATAATTGTAATGATTTGAGGTATGTTTATATTATGTTTCTTGGTTGGCTTTAAGTGTGTATCCTTATCTGCATGCAAATGGAATAAGGTCTATTTTGGGCTCTGCCCTGGGTTTTCCAAAATAGTATTAAACCTACTAAGCTGGGCCTCTGTTTGTGGGTTTCATTGTTATTTGGGTTCGAAAGAAATGATGTTTTTGCCACTGGCCCAATTTTGAACCGTACAGTTTGTCCTCTACTCTCTAAGTCAATAAGTCATTGACTTGGAGAGTAATTTATGCATGTCGTATGAAACATGATTTGTAATAGTACCTATCAAGAATGCAGAATTTTAGATACTTTCCTTTTTTATCGTCTGGATTTAATGTCTTCTACTCGTGAGGATAGAAGAGTTGCAGAGTCTTTTCAAGTTGTCTGGTCGAAATGTAGTCATTGTCATGAACTTGACTCGACATAAGACATGGGGGATGTCCCCAGTCGACTGAACTTGCTGAAGGTTCAATGCATATTTTACACTACACTGTCGTATGGACTGTAGGAAGTCTATGTCTTCATTTGACTCGACATGAGTCCATGGGGAATGTTCCCAGTCGACTGAACCAGATGAAGGTTCAAGTCTTCCATTTGACTCCACATGAGCCATAGGGAATGTTCCCAATCGACTAAACCAAATGAAGGTTCAGGTCTTCCATTTGACTCCACATGAGCCATGGGGAATGTTCCCAGTCGACTGAACCAGATGAAGGTCAGGACAATCTCCATACTACTGGTCAAGGACCAGATGAGTCTTCAAATTTTTCTTTACCAGATTAAGGTCATATGTTGACTCTACATGAGTCATGGGGGATGTTCCCAGTCGACTGAACCAGATGAAGGTCAGGACAATCTCCATACTACTGGTCAAGGATCAGGGGAGTCTTCAAATTTTTCTAGACCAGATGAAGGTCATATGTTGACTCTACATGAGTCATTGGGGATGTTCCCAGTCGACTAAACCAGATAAAGGTTTTGGGTATACTCCATACGTCGGGAAGTCTTTAATGTCGTCTGGACTAGGAGTAGTCCAGGTCTTCAACTATGTCATATGGCATTGCTCGCAAATTTCAAAACCACAATCATGGTAAGTAAAGAAAGAAGAACATTGATGATACCTGTCGTCTGGAGGATTTATCGAGTGACTAGTCAATTGCTCTTCAATGTAAGAAGCATACTCTGTTTGACTGAAACAATGAGAGATCCTTTACTTGCCTGTTGTGTTGACTGGGAAGAAGGTTTAAAATGAAGTCCCATATGGAGGATGTTTCTTTATATTATGTTTCAAGTCAACTATACATATTGATGAAGGTACAAGAGAGTCTACAGATACTAGATCTAATGGAAGTCTAAGAAGATTTCATTATACAACACTTGAAAAAAGTACATCCGAGTCTACATGACCCGATGAAGGTCCAAGAAAGTCTACACACTCCACTATACCTGATGAAGGTACATGGGAGTTTACTCCTCCCGACCTGATAAAGGTCCAAGAAAAGTTTTCATTCTACTATACTTGAAAAGGTACATCAGAGTTTATACTCTACACGACCCAATGAAGGTCCAAAAAAGTATACACACTCCACTATACCTGATGAAGGTACATGTGAGTCTACACACTTAGTATATGATGAAGATCCACGGGGGTCTTCATTCTTCATTCTACATGATCTTATATGAGTCAATGAGGATCTTTACTCTACTATACCTGGAGAAGGTCTATGGGAGTCTTTCCTTCTCATACTACTAGTTCTGATGAAGGTCGATGATACTACTGTCGAATGGACTATCAAATGGACCTGATGAAGGTCCATAAGACACAGTCGAATGAATCTAATGAATATCTATGAGAATCTTCATACTATAAGACTTGATGAAGGTCCATGAAGCTATGGTCGAATGAACTAGATGTAAGGCATTACTCTTCACTTTTCTATGAGACTACTGTCGAATGGACTAAACTAATGGACTTGATGAAAGTCCAAGGTCATCATTCCTGATTCTACTAGACCTAAGAAAGGTCAAAGAGGGTTTCATTCCTCATACTACAATCTTCACTCTACACGACTTAACAAAGATCAGTGAGGGTCCATGGTCGAATGGACCTTGTGGAAGTCTAAGAATAATTTTCACTCTATCTAACCTGATGAAGGTTGGACAATTGGACCGAAAGAAGGTCCAAGAAAGTTTTTCATTCTACTAGGCATGATAAAAGATTCCCTATGTAGTTTGGATTTGGTTTCATTAAATCAACGTAGCATGGAGAAGATGTCTAACCTTTCATGCGATTTGGAGATGAAATTCCATTTGTGTTGTCTCGAGAGGGTGACAATCCTTCAATGTCTTCTGAGCCTTCATGTAATGTAGTATGGACCATCTTTCTAATTTCTAAGCTTCGTTCGTGTAGTGTCGTATGGAGCCTCCTGGCAGTATGCTAATGATAAATTGAATTTACAAAGCTTGAATTATTGTTGACTTGGTGTAGCACGTATTTTGTTGCTTAGCTTTGATTTCATGGTACAAAAGTGAGATTCATATATACTTGTAGTGTCGAATGGAGCCTCTGCCAAGTATCCTGAGGGTTTTTGTACAATGCTTAGGTTTATTCAGAAAATGTCACTCTCTTTGGGCTGACCTGTTTCAGCTTGTGGGACAAGCTTTCGGCCCACCTTGGATTTCGGTTTTTGCATATAGGGCTGAAGATTTCGGCATGGTAGCATGTTGGCATCGTGGACTTGCATCTGGTCATAGGTTGATGGACATGAGTTGGCTGGTCTGCACATTTATGGCTTCATGCGTGAGTGGCCTACCACTCTAGGCCGACATATGATAGCTAATGAGCCGTTTCTGCACTCATGAAGTGGAAAGGCTGGAGATGTTTGGTATTGGGCTATTTTTGCTCTATGTCGAATGGGTGTAAGTAATATATTAATGCCTTTGTGGGTGAGTCGAGTGGCTCTCTTCATTCCATGCTACAGGTTCACGTGGAGCCTTATAAAGTTTTGATATTTAACTATTGAGGTGAGTGGGCAACATATGAATTAATCACCTTTTGGCAATTAGCGCCTCTTTGCATGGATAGTGGCTGTATGCGTGAAGCATCAACTTCATGGTAGTATGATTTTGTTGAAAATTGATGCAAGTTGAAGTATGGGCTTCAGCTTTTCTAGCCTTTTTTTTGGGAGTGGCATTTGTCCTTAGCATGGACACAATTTTTTTTAGTCACATGAAATATGAAGAAAAGTGATGCATATGAGAGTCTACAATCGACTGGACTGGACGAAGGTCTCAAAAAATTTCCACCCCATTATTCCTGATGGAGTATATGGGAATCTACACTCCATCCGAACCGATAGAAGTTGGCAGGAGTCTACAGTTGAATGAACCTGATGAAGGTCCATGAGAGTTTCCACTCTACAAGACCTTAAGAAGGTCTATGAGAGTATGGTCGACTGGAGAAGATGACAAACTTTTTATATAGTCTTTTATGTATTCTGGAAGAGGTGACATGCCTTTCGTGTCGTATGAAGAAGATTGGGATTCATCCATGTCGCATGACGAATATGGCCATTCTTCCAAGTCTTTGAGAGCTGATGATTTTTAAGGAAAAAATGCTCAGATTTTCCTTATTGGTAGTTTGACCCAGGTAGACTGGAGAGGATTACTCTAATATTTCCTTTCATATGAAAGATGTGACTTGTTGTGAAAGGTCGACTGGTGAAATGTGACAGCTTTTTTGGTGATTAAGTGGATGATTGTTTGGTGGTGAATTTTCATTTGCCATATTCTTGAATGCTCATAGAGATTGGGTTGATAAGATAGTTGAAATGACTTGTAGCCTCACGCCTTTGGGTGGGTGAAGAGAGAATTATGTTCCAGTTACTATTGGAGATTTGTACTGGAGTCTTACATGGCTTAATTTTCATCTTCCATTGATCATAACTATTTTGTAGAATGGTTAATTGTGCCACCACAAGGTCTGACATCTGTTTGTTGCTCGAAACCATAGATAGTTATGTTTGTAAGAATTGTAGACTGGGTGATTTTTACTTGCTATGAACCGCTAAGGCCCCACGGTGGGCGCCAAATTGTGGATGCTGGATTTCGGCCGAGATCCACAATCAAGAATTTGTAGGTTGGGGCACTAGCGATCCTGCAAGACAAAGGTAGAGTGAGCGGGAGTAGACTACCCACCGGTGTGGTGGGTTCCGGGGAACTCCGACGCTCAAGTCAGTAGTATGAAATGAGCAGTAAATATGTAAATGTGAAAGCAAGGTTTGATGTTTCCTTGAACTCTTTGGGTGGCCGTGAGGGCGGTGGTAAGTGTATAAGGGGATGGAGAGCTCTGAGAGAGCTAGTGTCAGAGAGCAAAGACTTGTAAGAAAGAAGTGAAGCCTGAATTGAAGAACTCTGAGTTGAATGACCCATTTAGCTTGAATCATGCTTCCATTTATAGGCCAAGAAATAATGCCTTTTTAGTTGGCACATGGAGGTAAGTCCCACAACGTGATCAAGATATAATTATTTAGTGATCAAAAATCTCAGCATGTGGAGAATATATATTATGTTTAGTAAAAGAGGGAAATAGTTGTAATGATTTGAGGTATGTTTATATTCTGTTTCTTGTTTGTGCTTATGTGTGGTATCCTTATCTGCATGCAAATGGAATAAGGTCTATTTTGGGCTATGCCCTGGGTTTTCCAAAATAGCATTAAACCTACTAAGCTGGGCCTCGTGTTGGGGGTTTCATTGTTATTTGGGTTCGAAAGAAAGGACGTTTTTGCCACTGGCCCAATTTTGGGCTGTACAGTTATCAAATGTAAATTTAGATATAAGGTCCATGTTAATTAATTTACGTACTGTATCATAATTAACATGTCCTAATCTCTCATGCCATACATTTTGTGACTCAATAATATAGTGTAAGATGTAGCTTTATTATTAGCACGTGTGTCGATTGACAGTTATTACATTGAACTTGAAAATGCCCTCAGTGAGGTATTGTAGGGGTTTTAAACGATAGTACGGGTAACACAGGGAACGGGGAAAATCAAAATTTTCCGATTTCAAAATTTTTCTTGAACAATTAAAATAAACTTATTTAGTTTAATTACTCAATACTTAAAATATGAAATTTTTACACAAGAAATCATATTTTTTTCTTAATTGCCGTAAAAGCCAAAAACTTTTCATTTTAATCATTTTCGTCATAAGTTGTTCAAAACAAACTTAGGTGATTTGCAATCACAACTAAAATGATTTGTACATCAAATATACATGAAAACAGAATTCTGAAAACTTTTTCCGAATTTTTCATTAATTGCAGAATTGCCCCAAAACTTTATATTTTGATCATTTTGGTCCTTAAATTGTCAAAAATAATTTTGAATGATTCCAAATCAATACCAAAGTGATTTTAAAATGTCATACCATCAAATTAAAAATTTCAAATCAAATCCACAATTTCTTACAAATTGTCGTGAGCCCCTCATAGTTTCCAACTTGTGCATTTTAGTCCAATCTTGTTCAAAACAAGTCAAGATGAAATCCAATCATCACCAAACTTGATATACATCATATATACATCATTATACAATACATATATGAAAAGCCCCAAATTTGGAAAGGGTATAAACCCTAATTTTACAAAAAAACATCAATAATCAAATTATACCAAATTAAACAAATCCATGTTTTCAATCAAGTCTCTACCATACCAAACAAGTCTCACACACTTGAAATAACTCTAGAACATTCTAGGTCATCAATGAATGGCCCAATAACTCTATAATGGCAACTAGATCATCAAATGATCAAAATTATGCTAATATACCATTTACAAACTCACTTTGTTTATATACAATATTAAGAGAGTAGAAAAACGTGTGAACAGACTATGTTGTAGATAAGAAACTTAGAAACATTTTTATAGCTGAAGAAAAGTTGAAAAACTTACTTTATAACTAAGTTTTCTTCAGTCTTTATCAAGTTCTTCACTTTTTCTCTCAACCTAATCTTTTGTAATATTTGGAGGCTTGGAAAAAGGTTGAAGCAAATGAAAAATATAACATTTATATACTGTTAGGTCATGTCCAAAATTGGCTTAAAAAGAAAATAGATATTTTCCAATTTAATCAAATTAAACAAAATATCTTAGAAGTCAAAATCAATTAACAACCATTTCTTTTAATGCAACGTTAACAATATACACTTGTTAATCATTTCCTATCATTATCATTTGGTAAAATATTTATATTTTAATTAATTTAATAATTATAACAATTACAAAATAAATAATAATTAAATATAAATATATCAAATATATGTATTATATTTACTTTAAATATCTCAAATACATATGTTAATGATATATGTCAAATATCATAATTTGACATAAATTAATGTGTATTTAATAATATCAAATATTAAACCAAAATACACACTATTAGGAAATGACGGTTCGACCCCTAATGCATGTATCTTTCGTTTAACAGTTAATGATTTATAGATAATCATCATTATTTATAATAGTCGCCATAGTGCTTTACGAGTATAATTCATTAGTGAGGCTCTCTAGATTCAGGCATATCCGTCACGAAAAATCTGGCCCACCCGTAAATTAAGACGACCACAGATAAACTAGCTGAATCATACGCGTCAGGGTCATTGCATACGTATAATCCCTTCGTCACAAGTATCCAGATTACCCAGAGATATAATATAAATGCCAATCTCTATAGGTATAATCTCGTCGACGTATTTATAGCAATCTCTCAATAACACTCGGAACTTACTTTCGAAGTATACACAACAATGGATTTTACATATTGTTAATCATTTATAGACTACATATGATCTGTACACAGAACTGACGGATCCTATCTTGACACACAGAAGATATCCTGAGGATCGGTCCAAACCCAACGAACAGACGGAGGCTGATCTAAATAGATCGGTGACGCGACTACCATCTAAGTGTGGAGGATGTCTCATACATCCACAGTGGTATCTCAAGTCGAATGACCACTATGCTACTCAACTCGAGAATATTCTTATTGACGTTGGAGTACCATCCATTAAGAATCTTCGGTGAGTCATTTTATCCACTATAAACACATACACGTCTATACGAGTCTCCCAAGACTCATGATTTATTGGGATAAACCATCAGACCAAGTCACGATATACGACATATACTAGTCTCAACAGATTCAACTAACCGACTCGTGTTAGTATATCTTGACCAGAAACTTTATTTGATAATATATTTCTAGTGTAGTGACACTTCCCAATGTCAATTACAAACTACTTTGTAACCGCGCTCTATATTATATTTATCAGGTCTTTGTCTAATATATATATATATATATCACTAAATCATATTTAGTTTCAATCTAATAGTAATTAGATCGAATACGTATATAAAAACAAGAGGTGCAACCACTAAGAAAGTAATATCATGGAAAAAAAAGGATGTTCGTATTCATGAATCAGACATAATACGGTCCGGATTGGCGCTCTAAGCACCAACCCCAACAATTTCTCCAACTTGCTATTGTGCCAATCCACAATATCATATACACATCTCAATATGTATCATATGCACATGGCCTTCAAGAGCTCATCTAGCACTCAAGAGGTATGCAACAAGAAGTAGGTCCGCTTTGACATATTGAGTTTGTCCTATAAAAAACCCAATTGTTCCTTAGGTAGCATTATTCATATTTTATAGAACCTAAGTTATACATTAATATGACTCAGATGCGACATCAATATTGTGCTACAACTACTGAGTTGTCCAAGTATTAATGGATCAATTCCAAAATACTATGTAGAGAACCGCAAGCACAATACTAATGTGAAAAATTCTAATTTATAAGGTCACATTCAACTTCATAAGTCAATACTTCATAAGTTACATCTAATTCCACTCACAAAATAGAATCCTCTGTGACACTCTCACTGTATCTTTTCCGACTCTTTATGACTATGACGTAGACCGTCTAATGTCATAATCAGACTCAAAACTAATATGACCCGAATAGTTGCATACTATATGCTCCATGTATTAGAAACTCGTTCTTAATATCTCAAAGATCACAAAGAACAGGTTTCAAGATCCATCCTATGGTCTATAAGGTATCAAAATAACTCGTAACAATTACGATTAAATCGATATCTTTAATCATACATAATAAATTATTCATTATGTCATCATCACATGATACATAAGATTGATTAGACATTCTAATCAATATCTCTTTCGAAAAAAGGAATCATCTTTTATGAAAGATGAATACTATATACAAGACATACACTAACTGTCAAACAGTTATACTAACTGTCATACAGATAGCTTTGTTGTGTCTTTTATTAGATAATATCTAATGCACGAATAATATGAGTATCTCACAAGTATCTTAGTTCTATATCTTATATAAAAGTTTTATATCGAATATAACAAAAACTACTCCCACTATTTTCATGGAGTAAAGAAGACTTAAGTAAACGTTTTACTCGCCAAACATCTCATTATTACCTTAATAATGATTATTTCGTTAGGATATATAACACTAGAAAGTAATTTATACGCTCCCACTAACCTTTTTTATCATATATGTATTTTCTATACTTTGATAAAATCAGACAATCTGACTGATATCAAATACAAAGAATACGATTTCCGGAAGGCTCACCAGAGTCTACAATAGGCACTATAAGCTAGTATACCAAACTGCAATCTCAGCAGAACACAAACTCTAGGGCAATTCTAGAATGTACTCTTCAAACGAAGAAATCACAACTGATCTCTTATCTGAAGAAGCCATTCAAAAATGCCACTTTGTATTCTTTAGCTAAAATATATAAATATCAACATTAACCAACAGATCTTAAATTGTTCAATCAGTGCGACTAGAGACAAGTTTCCTCAGAATCTACAATAAATTGCTGTGTATAACATTTCTCTCTGTCATACTGTAAAAGGTTAAACCTTTAATTAGCTCACATTGCTTTTGCTGCGCAAACCATTAGCACATTTTATGAACTATTCATAACGAAAGCTTAATCAAGTTCAAAACTTGATCATAGTAAGCTATGAACAATCTTAAATATATGGTTCAATGGTAATTTTCGAAATCGATATCAAATATCGCTCCCACTATAAGTTATAGAATAATTTTCTTCGATAAGAAAACAACAGAACCATTAAGTATCAAATACTCGTGAATGATTCTAACATCCTATTGGACTTATACGGAAGATGTCTAAGGGTCGTTTCATCTTATTAATTAAATAGTTCCATTTATAGTTTATCACTCTCTCATTTGACTTCAATAAGTCAAGTCTTTTCTACAATAGTCAACATCAAATGTTACACACCAAATAATAAAATAATTTTTATTATTCGGGATCGTAGAAAAGATATTCTTTCAAATAGAATAGAATATTCTATTAAATAGAATAAATGATAAATTTTTACTTGTACCTCCGAGGTGCAAGTACTTTCAAATATAACCATTATACAAAAGAAAGACTAAAATCTCAAACTTTTAAAGATTCAAATTTCCTACCTATACATGTCATATATGTAACTGTAGAAACTAATGGAACATTAATTAAAAGGATGAATTAGTGTTAGTGGAGCATATCTCCAAAAGTATTGAAACTAATTTGGTAACACTCAATATCAAACGAATCAAATCATATAAGATTTGATTACTCCCATTGTCTAATTCCATCAAGATTGAAACGTAGAAGAATTATATTGAGTAAGAATCATATTCATGGAATAATCTTAGAACTAATTGCCATAAATTCATACATTCGATCATATCAAATATCTTTAAATAATTCAAAGACTTGTTATGAATTTTAAGGATAATTTTTTCAAAACATCAGATCAAATATCTTTGAACTAGTCAAAGATGTTCTATCTACGTTTCATTAGAACAGATTGAAAGTTCTTGAATCTTTTAAGACGTTCAATATGTGTTCTTTCAGAAACACGTAACTAAGTTATGACAATTCATCAATTAAGTTACGAAGTAAAGAAAACTACCTTAAGCAATTATACAATTTATTAAACTACATACATCTAATGTATCAGTTAAATAAATTTTATACTCCAATGACAATCATTGGTTAAATAAAATTTAATCACATTCTCGAATACAATATTCATTAAATGGATAAAAGATATATGGTGTGATCTCATATCAGACCATCATTTACCATACGGAATAAACATCTAATGCTTATGTGATGAAATCTCATAAAGCACTGTTCTAAATTATTTACTTTACTGAATATTTTCTTAATGTTATCTCTATGTCAATGAGACTACTAGTTGTATTAAAATATATATAACAATTGTTTATAAATAACAGATAACTATCTAATAGTCGTAAGTTCTGATATCAAATATCAAAACAATCGTTAAATAATATTTTAAATAACTAGATGGGAGATCTGGTATCCAATACCTATAGTTGTCGTATTGTGAGAATCGATATTTTCTATACACAACTATACGCATATATTCTCTTTAGCTTTATAATTTTCTTTCAGTTATTCACAACAATTGTAAATAATTGATTAGCAAACGGTGTCAGACACATTACCTCAAAAGGTAATTAAAGCTATGAAATGTCATTATCAAATAAACAAATACCTAATGGGGTTTTCTTAATACCGGTCAGAATCTAGAGACATGAACTGATTCGTGTCAATTCTTACTACATAAGAAACTATTCTCTCTATAGAATAATATCCTAAAATAGATATCTATCTAGATTATCTATAATGACTTAGTAACTAAGTCACTAACCATCTTGATTTTTGAAGAAAATCAGAACAACAGTTCCCGATGGTTTAGACTAATCTAACAATATCCTACTCTAATAGTATCTAGAACCTATTCTAGAAAAGGCAACCATAATTCAAGTCAGAAATAACATATAAAAATATGTAAGCAGTGGATTAGAAGTTTAATTCTATCTACTATAAAATAAGGAAAATAAATAAGCGGTAATTTTTCATAATATTACACACTGCTTAAGTTATGAAATATTTTAAACTTAGCAGTGTCTCCCACTATTTTATGTAATATCGTAATCCCCAATGAAAAACGAGAATTCAATAATTAAATCGAATTCTATAATGGAAAGTGGACCCATGAATATATTTCAACTCACAATTTTGCACGTTCTCGCCTACGTATATTCACAGGTAGAAAACTCATTGTCAATCACACTCATTATGACTCCGATTTTGGTTCTGACCGTTTCTCGTTGTGATAGTTTTGGCACGTTCACAAGGAGGCGTACCAAGGCTAAACTCATCAATGATAAACTCAAGCTACTTGCGTAACCCTGATAGCTTTTGCACGTTCAGGATTCTGCTTTCACTTGAATTTATCTAGTATCAAGTATACATCCGTCATAAATAAATTTCTATCAACTACATCATCCCTGCTTTGGAACGTTCTCGGATGTAGTTGTAGAATAGATATCCATAAACCGTATTGACAAGGCGAACCAAGAAACAAGTATCACTATATTAGTTACTTTAAAACCTTATTAATTAGGGATATTCCGCAAGTGTCATACACCCTATATTTAGTCAATTAAATTAAAACGTGCATGTATCAAGTAAAGAAAAGATCAAACATTAGATTTAAAGGGCTAATCATATCAAGGGCCTAGAATCAAACTTGCTCTGATATCATTTTTGTATGGGTTTTAAGGCGTAGTACGGGTAACGCAGTAGAACGCGGAAAATGAAAATTTTCTGATTGCAAAAATTTTCTTGAACAAATTTATTTTAATTACTCAATACTTAAAATTTGAAATTTTTACTCAAGAAATCATATTTTTCTTAATTGCCGTAAAGGCCAAAAACTTTCCATTTTAATCATTTTAGTCATAAGTTGTTCAAAATAAACTTAGGTGATTTGCAATCAAAACCAAAATGATTTTTACATCAAATATACATGAAAACATAATTCTGAAAACTTTTTCAAGATTTTTCATTAATTGCATAATTGCCTCAAAACTTTGCATTTTGATCATTTTGGTTCTTAAATTGTCAAAAATAATTTTGAATGATTCCAAATCAATACCAAAGTGATTTTAACATGTCATACACATCAAATTAAAAATTTCAACTCAAACCCACAATTTCTTACAAATTGTCGTGAGCCTCTCCTAGTTTCCAACTTGTGCATTTTAGTCCAATCTTGTTCAAAACAAGTTAAGATGAAATCCAATCATCACCAAACTTGATATACATCATATATACATCATTACACAACATATATATGAAAAGCCCCAAATTTGGAAAGGGTATAAACCCTAATTTTACAAAAATATCAATATGATCAAATTATACCAAATTAAACAGATCCAATGTTTCAATCAAGTCTCTACCACACCAAACAAGTCTCACCACTTTAAAATAACTCTAGAACAATTCTAGGTCATCAATGAGTGGCCCAAAAACTCTAGATTGGAAACTAGATCATCAAATGATCAAAAGTGTGCTAATAAACCATTTACAAGCTCACTTTGTTTATATACATGCATCATACTTTCATTCAAGCTTCCAAACCACTTATTACAATTAAGAGAGTAGAAAAACTTGTGAAAAAACTATGTTGTAGATAAGAACCCTAGAAACATTTTTATAGTTGAAGAAAAGTTGAAAAACTTACTTTATAACCAAGTTTTCTTCAAGTCTTTATCAATTTCTTCACTTTTTCTCTCAACATAATCTTTTGTAATATTTGGAGGCTTGGAAAAAGGTTGAAGCAAATGAAAAATATAACACTTATATACTATTAGGTCATGGTCGAAATTTTCTTAAAAAAATATTTTCCAATTTAATCAAAATTAAATAAAATTTCTTAGAAGTCAAAATTAATATAACAACCATTTCTTTTAATGCAAAGTAACAATATACACTTGTTAATCCTTTTCCATCATTATCATTTGGTCAGAAATTTATATTTTAATTACTTTTTTTATTTAACAATTAATTAATTAATTAAATACAAATATCTCAAATATATGTATTATATTTACTTTAAATATCTCAAATACATATATTAATGACATATGTCAAATATCATAATTTGACAATTAATTAATGTGTATTTAATAATATCAAATCTTAAACACAAATACACACTAATTAGAAAAATGACGGTTCGGCCCCTAATGCATGTATCTTTCGTTTAACAATTAAACGATTTATAGATAATCACCATGATTTATAATAGTCGCCCTAGTGCTCTACGAGTATATTTCATTAGTGAGACTTTAGATTCAAGCATATCCATCATGAAATCCAATTTTGAGTCCATAATCTACCCACCCGTAAATTATGACGACCACAGATAAACTAGCTGAATCATACGGGTCGAGGTCATTCCATACATATAATCCTTCTGTCACATGTATCCGGATTATCCCAGAGATATAGATATAAACGTTAAATCTCTATCTCGTCGACGTATCTATTAGCGATCTCTAAATAACACTCGGAACTTACTTCCAAAGTATACCATGACCATGAATTTAACAGATTACTAATCATATATGTACTACCTATGCTCTGTATACAGAACTGACGGATCCTATCTTGACACACAGAGGATATCCTGAGGATTGGTCCACACCCAACAAACAGACGGGCGTCTGATCTAAATAGATCGGTGTCGTGACTACCATCTAAGTGTGAATGTTGTCTCATACTGTTAGACAATTATGACCTATAGCGTCACTATTTGTAAAAGACATTGTGGTTTTTGTACAAATTAACTATGTGACAAAGGAAATTGCTATTTTATCATTTTGTAATTAGATTACTTAAATATATAAATGATAAAATTCCTTATGATTAATTCCGGATTATAATATATGAGACAGTATCAATCTACGAAGGTTTAATCATTAAATATCCCTAGTCATTGTATTATCGAGACTGGACATCAATAATGCGGAATAGACTAGTATTGCACTTGTGCGTGTTGTGGAAGCATAACAACATAGTTCTCATATATTTAAGTATTGGATACTTATGCAAGTGTGATAGGAGGTTGTGTTTACCGTTGGTACGGGAACAGCTTCGCTCTGGATAGACCCCTCAGAATCCCATTGGTAGTATGATTATGTGTCTATAGGAATCCGAATCAGGATAGGTGTATTTGGTCTTAACCTGAGACTTGCATCGCTAATACTTGCGACAATCAATACGCTTTGGTTTTGGTCGTCCGGGGCTTTAACAGGTTCTGTGTACGCCTCTTCTGGGTTTATTGAGAATCGTAGTGTATTGGGTGCGATGTCAAGATGGAAGTATCACTTCAGTCATATGGAGATGATGATCACGCAGGGATACAGAACTAGTACTCTATTATGTTGTAACTATCGGGATAATATGACATGGTCATGATAATCTGGGATTAATTTTCAGAGAGAGAAAATTAATCTAGGATTAATTACGGCGAGAATTTATCTGGGATAAAATCCGATTAGAAGAGAGAGAACGATTGATTTAGAATTAATCGATAAAATAATATATTTGATACATTAAATGAAATTAGATTTAATAGTGGAATTAAAATTGAATTTTAATTCGGGCGGACGAATTAATTTAGAATTAATTCGTGAGCGACTTTCGTAATAATTTTGCAAGACATTATTATTTAATTGAATTTGATTTAATTAAGTCGCAACGAAAAATTCGTTAATTCGGAATAAACGAACCCGAGCCCGGAATGTGTTTTTGGGCCCACTCGGATTTTGAATTAAAGTGGGGCCCACATCAAGTCACATCACAAGTCAATCTTATCAATTTATTTGATGGAAGTTGTTAGTTGGTGATGGCTTGATTTACACACTTTCTTATTTTAATTATGAATAAGTGAGTGACATTTTACTAACTTGGATTTTGTATATGTCTTTGATTTTTGGAAAATCAAAACACTTCACTCTCTTTTTCTTCTCTTCACCATGAAAAACATATCTCCCTCTTTTTCTCTCATTTTGCCGAGAACAACAAAGAACAAAGGGAAGATTTTTGTTGCAATTTTCTTCCTTAGCTATCACTTAAAGAGTCAACAAAGGTGATAGGGAAACAATCCCTTGAGTTTGGAATTTAAATTAAAAGCTTGGAGCTCAACCATACAAATCAAAGAGAGCTTGGAGCACTTCTCAAAGGAACAAATTTTTGTTGTCTAAGCATCCATATAATCGATCGTTGTAAGTATTTTTCCGTAATCTTACTTCGAGTATTCACATGTTTTATGCTTAATTGATCATAAGCATGTTCTTAGAGAACCCAATACATACATCTGCAGTGGTATCTCAAGTCTAAAGACTACTATACTACTCAACCCGAGAAGATTCTTATTGACGTTGTTGTACCATCCATTAAGAATCTTCGATGAGTCGTTCAGTGTTTATCCACTATAAATATCTACACGTCTATACGAGTCTCCTAAGACTCATGGTTCATTGGAATAAACCATTGGACCAAGTCACGATATACGACATGTACTAGTCTCAACATATTCAACTAACCGACCTGTGTTAGTATATCTTGACCAGAAACTTTATTTGATAATATATTTCTAGTAGTGACACTTCCCAATGTCAATTACAAACTACTTTGTAACCGTGCTCTACATTATATATTATCAGGTCTTTGTCTAATATATATATATATATCACTAAATCAGATTTAGTTTCAATCTAATAGTAATTAGATCGAATACGTATATAAAAATAAGAGGTGCAACCACTAAGAAAGTAATATCATGGAAAAATGGGATGTTCATATTCATGAATAGGACATAAATACGGTCCAGATTGGCGCTCTGAGTACCAACCCCAACAGGAGGTGCAACCACTAAGTAAGTAAAGAAAGATGTGATGTGTCTTTATACACCAGTAGCAACATGAGTTTGCTAGCTTTGTAGACTCTCCTCACTTCTCCCTCACCTAGATAAAAACTTTTTTCACTTTCCTTTTCTTCTCACTCTCTCCCTCAGCCTTCTTTCCCTTAGGTTTACTATCGGCTTTAATCTCAGTGTTTCCCTAACTCTCGGGTTTAGATCCCATTTTCTCACTACTATCACTCTTACCCCCATGGGCACGGCTTCTCTCTCTCTCTCTCACTCTCTCTCTCTTTTTCTCTTTCCAACTGTAATTTGACTTGATCATCATGGACCTGTCTTGGTGTCAAAGGGTATAATGTAATGGGCTTGCCCTTATGCTGGAATGAATATTTGTTTCGAAACCCATAATGTATCACATTCCTATCGAACTGCCACGGCCTCCCCAAAAGTATGCGGCCTGCTTGCATGGGTATCACATCATACAACACCTCATCCGTGTAAGGTTCAATGGTAAAAGTCAACAATACATGCTTGGTCACTCTGACCTCACCACACTCATTAAGCCATTGTAGCCTATATGGCTTAGGATGTTGTAAACATGAAAATCCCAATCTTGCCACCAATGTTGTGCTAGCCACGTTGGTGCAACTACCCCAATCTATTATCATACTATATGACTTCTCATTCACGCTACACCTAGTATGAAAAATATTCTCTCTCTGCTGCTCAGTCTCCTCCTCGACTATCTATGATGTTAATGCTCTCCTAGACACAAGCGACAAGTTATCTAGTGGGTATGCTGCTCCCTCATCATCACTAGCATCCTTTAACGTAGGTATCTCATCTTCCGCCTCCCTATCTGTGGAATCGATATTACCATCATTCTTTATTATTAGTGTTCGCTTGTTGGGGTACTGTGATGCATAATGTCCCATACCTAAGCACTTAAAACACTTTACCTCCTTGGATTTGGAATTACCACTTCAGACTTAACCTTAACTCTATCTGTCTCCACTCTTTTTCCCATACCACTATCACCTTGGGCTTATTGAAACCTTCATCTCTCCGCTCATTACTAGGCCACTTCCTCTTCCAAGAAGAAGTTCTCTGTGCAGTGTATCTAGATGAGGATTTCTTCCTCAACTGTCTTTCTACCTTGATCACCATATGTAGCATATTCTCGAACTCCATATAATGATGCAAATTAACTACACTCACAATCTCCTCATTTAACCCTCCTAAAAATTGATCCACCGTGGCTTCTCTATCCTTCACCACACTCACGATAAAAATTGTT
Organism: Zanthoxylum bungeanum; assembly: GCA_019454045.1. Classification (NCBI taxonomy): domain Eukaryota; kingdom Viridiplantae; phylum Streptophyta; class Magnoliopsida; order Sapindales; family Rutaceae; genus Zanthoxylum; species Zanthoxylum bungeanum. Next base: position 31,930 of record SKCR01035572.1, on the reverse strand, counting down.
ACCTCCATCTCTGTATGATAGTCCTTAACACTCTTCGACCCCTGATACAAATGTTGTAGCTTATGATATAACTCTCTATAATAGTGTCTTGGAATGAATCTCTTATGCATGAGAGCCTTAACCCCTCTCAAGTCTCAACTGGCCTCTCATGGTTCCTCATTCTATTAGTTACTAATTGATCCCACCAAATCACTGCATAGTTTGTAAACTTAATTGCAACCAACTTCACATTCTTCTCATCAGAATACTTACAAAAATTAAAGATCAGCTCCATCTTTTTCTCCCAATCTAAGTACGCCTCTGGATCATTTCTGCCTTGGAAAAATGGGATTTCCATCTTAATACTGCGTAGGTCACCATTAATATCCTCTCTCTTTCCATGATCTCTCCTGTCAGGATCCCTCCAGTAGTCATAATTATGCTCATCATATGCATCTCTCTCATATCTATCTCAAAATCTATAACCAAATCGTCTATTTTCTCCGCCATAGGCCCTTCTATCTCATCGGTCATATCTCCTCTCATACCGCCTATCATGCGGTCTATACCTATCATCCTCATCTTCAAACTCATCTAACTCATCCATATCATCTAGATTATTCTCTATCTCAACCTCATGTATAGGTACCCTAGGTGGTTGTTGCTCTGTTTGTTCCGGCCTAGAGTGTTGTGGCCCCTTAACTCTTTCTGAGCACTAGAGAATTGGAGACTAGTAACCCCTCCGACAACCTCTCTATTGCCACGTTCATAGTTCCAAAAATCTCCCAGAACTTAGCCATATTCTTCTCTATGGTATTAAACCTCCCATCAACGCCCATATCTTTCTCTGCCATCCTACTTAACAAATAGATAAGTAATAACAAGAAATAAATAAATTAAATAAAGAAAACCTCACGAACTCTCGTGTTTCACTCTCTCTCAAACACTCCCCTCGAATAATTACCTCCGTTCAATGCCGAACGCTAACCAATAATGGAATGCACAATCCGTGTGTAGTCTAAAAGTCAGCAAAACCACAAGGAATCAAATGAATAAGGGTATCAAGAAAAAAAATAGACGTGTCTTGAGAAGCAACAACGATAGTCGATCAATAAAAACCTAAAAACTAGAGTGCAAAGAAGAAATAATAAAATAGACAAGTGTAATAAGTATGCTAAATATGGTGTGCACTATGTAAATCCTGACAAAGGTCAATTTTGAATTTTTATTTTTTTTTTCACATGAACCAAATATTAAATTGAAGCTTAAATAGCCAAACTAAACACTGCAATTGTCAGGCGTAGGCACACGTAGTGCCTTTATTTTGTGAATCACAGGTTGATGCCTGTTTCTTTGTTTTGTTCATTTGATGGTCACTGGCACATCCCAAAATCAAAATAAGAAAGAGTTTTTTTTTCCAATTAATTGACACAACAACAATAGTCAACATGCGTGGTTTTTTTTTTTTTTTTTGGGCTGACAAACTCAAAGGTGGGGATAAATAGAATAATGAGAACAGAAAGCGCAAGTGATGAAAAAAAATAGAGAACTAATGAAAAAAAATAAAATAAAAAGGAGGAAAAAGAATTAACCGACCTTCGAATCTGGCTCTGATACTAGTTGATACGAAACTGGATATGAAAAGGAAGAAACACGATCCAAGATCCCGTAGACCCCCAAAGAACTTGTCCTTGAAAACCTTTGGAGATAGCCTCAGATGAATTTTGCCAGCAAAATAGACGCCACAAAGGATGCCAACCCTTTGATAAGTCTTTGTTCAATCAATGAACTTTGATAAAAATTTCTTAATTTCAAAGAAAGTTACTATTCACGCCCAAAATATTGGGTGCCTTCTTAAGAGTTGTTTTTAAGTTTATATAGTTACATGCTCAAACCCTAATAGATCCAAAAAACTAAAATAGCCTTAAACTACCCATTACCAACTAAAAGCCCATAACTCCTAATTTATAGCCCATTTTGAACCCACAAATAAATTAAATAAACTAACCCAAATAATAAATAAAAAGTGTCATCCACGTTGGTTCTACACATGTAAATAAATAATAAATAAGCCTAAACAAACGAAACTGATCCATGCTGCTCCTCGATGACTCGGGTCAAGTGTATAACTCTTGACACATCTTCCTTGAAGTCCAATTAGTCTCGAACGTGCTTGTTCAATTCAGCTACATGACATTGGGCTAGGCCTGACATAGCGTCTTTGATCTTCTGAGCTCTGTGTCTTGAATTGGTCCAGCCGGTACATGGATTGAATCTATTGTACTCTGGATCGAATCAGGTGCTGCTAGGATCATATCATAAATACAACAAGATTCTGATGAAGCTTTTGCTTATTCCATTGGTGCTACAGCTCGTGAACAAGTAATCAATAATCTCATGGCATATTCTATCTTCTTTGACATTCAAGTATCTTTTTTCTCACGTCGATTATAATTAAAAATTATTAGGGAATACATGGTCATGTGAAGTAAATTTTATTATTTAAAATAAAAAATTTCGACCATTTTATGGGATTTAACTCTTTCATTCACCCTTAACATGTCTATTTAGGGTTGAGTCAAAGCGGTATCATATATTGATAACTAACTCGATAAATTTTATATGTCAAACCCGACCAAATCGGATCAAATTGACCCTATTTTTAAAAACCTCCACTGAAAATGATAAAACCACTCATATGCTATGTTGTGATTCTCTGATCACTCTAGAATATTTTTAAAGAAAAAATCGAATCTCTATTACTTACAAGAATAGAATTACAAAGTGTTTAAATTTTACAAAAAACTTTCATTCTCTACACTCTCCAAGGTCTCTTGCCATGGAGCTTGTAATTTTTGGGGGTGCCTTGAGCTTACAACCAAGCTCTCTATTTATAGTAAAATACATACTCAAATTGTCAATAAATGAATAATGATCCACCTAAAGTTTATTTGTTATCTTCCACCATTTTCAAACCCACATAAAGTTCCATTGTCTTCACTCAAAATTTATTCAATCACCACCTAAAGTGGTTTGGCTTGGTGCAGAAAATGGTAGAAGGTGGCAGCTGGATACATTACAATTCTCCCCCTCCAGCTGCATTCGAATATATTCTGCTTATTGACCACTTTTTTTGACATGTCGACTGTGTCTCTACACAACATACTTCACTGCGTCTCTGCACAGTATTACTTTTGTTGTGTCTCTATGCAGTATTCTTATGTTGTGTTTTTGTAAAATAAACATATGCTATGTCTCTGCATAGTATATTTCACTATGTCTCTGCATAGTAATCGTCTGCTCTGTCTCTGCACAACACACCTTTGCTATGGCGGTTAAGAATATCCTTAAGTATCTTAGACGAACTAAGGATGCTTTCTTAATCTATGGAGATGGAGAACTTGAGGTAACTGGGTATACCGACGCAAGTTTCCAAACCAATAAAGACGACTATAAGTCGCAATCCGGGTACATATTTTGTTTGAACAACGGAGCAGTGAAGAGCAGTGAGCTGGAAATCTTCCAAGCAAGAGACTGTTGTCGATTCAACAACAGAAGCGAGAAGAGTAGTATATTACTACAAACTGAAGCAGCAAAAGAGGCAGTTTGGATCCGTAAATTCCTAATTGGATTAGTAGTAGTTCCGTTAGCAGCTGAGCCGGTTCCATTGTATTGTGACAATAACGGGGCTATAGCGCAGGCTAAGAAATCGCGGTCTCATCAATGATCCAAGCATGCTCTTCGACATTTCCATCTGATTCGTGAGATCATACATCGTGGCGATGTGAAGATCGAGAAGGTCGCATCAGAGGAAAACATAGTAGATCCGCTGACGAAAGCTATTCCTCAGCAAAAGTTTGAGCGACATGTACATAGTTCAGGTGTTAGATGCTTGAGTGACTGGCTATAGGCCTAGTGGGAGATGTTGGACAATTATGACCCATAGCGTCACTATTTGTAAAAGACATTATGGTTTTTGTACAAATTAAGTATGTAAAAATGGAAATTGTATTTTATCATTTTGTAATTTGATTACTTAGATATAAATGATAAAAGTCCTTATGATTAGTTCCGGATTAATAAGATATTAGACAGTATCAATCCACAACAGTTTAATCAATAAATATCCATAGTTGTAGTATTATCGAGACTGGACATCGATAATGCAGAATATACTAGTATTACACTTGTGCGTGTTATAGAAGCGTAACATCATAGTTCTTATATATTTAATTATTGGATACTTATGCAAGTGTGATATGAGGTTGTGTTTACCGATAGTATGGAAACAACTTCGCTCTGGATAGACCCCTTGGAATCCCATTGGTAGTATGACTATATGTCTATGGGAATCCGAATCAGGGTAGGTGTATTTGGTCTTAACCTGAGACTTACATCGCTAGTACTTGCGACAATCAATACGCTTTGGTTTTGGTCGTCCAAGACTTTAACAGGTTCTGCGTACGCCTCTTCTGGGTTTATTGAGAATCGTAGTGTATTGGATGTGATGTCAAGACGGAAGTATCACTTCAGTCATATGGAGGTGATGATTATACATGGATACGGAACTGGTACTCTAATGTGTTGCAACCATCGGGATAATATGACAAGGTCATGATTATCCGATTAAAGAGACTAGTTGTTTGTGATCCGATATATGCTTCGTACGGGGCAAACACTATTCCAGCCCCAGACATTGCATATGACATCCGATACTGGATCGAAATACGCAATACTACGTATACTACGCCTGACAAAGATTACATATTCCTTAAAAAAATATTTTTGGAGAATTGGGTAGGCACGGTTCTTTGCTAGAAGCCAACTATGTCTCGTAAATCGGTAAGAATGTGGTATGAGGTACGCACGTGTTCGGATAGTCCGACGACCAGATTTACTGCCAACATATCCATGGATCTCATAGGTCGCTTCCCGAAGATTCACTGATGATGTATGACTCGAACATAATTAATCTGGGATTAATTACGGCGAGAATTTATCTGGGATAAAATTCAATTAGAAGAGAGAGAACGATTAATTTGGAATTAATCGAAAATAATATATTCGTTATATTAAATGAAATTAGATTTCATAACGGAATTAAAATTATATTTTAATTCGGGCGAACGAATTAATTTAGAATTAATTCACGAGCGACATTAATAGTAATTTTGCTAGGCATAATTACTTAATTAAATTTGATTTAATTACGTCGCAACTGAAAATTTGTTAATTCAGAATTAACGATCCCGAGCCCGGGATGTGTTTGCTGGCCCACTCGGATTTTTAATCAAGTGGGGCCCACATTAAGTCACATCATTAGTCACCTTTTGTGATGGAAGTCACATCAACTTTGAGTGATGTGAGATAAGTCACTTTTTGGTGATGGGAGTAGTTGGAACAATTAATGTAATTTTCCCTCCAAAACTTTGTTTGCTTTTTGGAAAAGCATATACCAAAAATGGTGAGACTTTTTGTATTAGGTTTTTTAGAAAAACAAAACACAAAAATATCAAAAGCTCTCTCTCTCTCAATTTCTCTTGGCCGAATACAACAACAAGAATATGAAAAATTTTGTTACAAAATTTCTCCATTGGCTAGCACACAAAGAGATCATACTAGGTGATAGGGAAACCATCCTTTGAGTTTGGAATCTCAACCTTCAAGCTTGGAGCTTCAACAAACAACTTCAAAGAGAAGATCTTGGAGCACTTCTCAAATGAAATTTTTGTTATCAACACATCCTCTCTACCGATCAAAGTGAGTATATTTCCGCTATACTTCTTTTAGTATTCACATTATTTCATGCTTGATTTGATCTTGGGATGATCTTAGAGACCAACAATAGTATCAGAGCCTATTTGAGCATGAAATTTGATTAGTGTTCTTAACATAAAATTTGGGTATTTTTTATTTGAGCATGATTTGATCAAATTGTTTGTTTGAGTATGTTTATATATTGATAACTTAGAGTTATGCATGATCAATTTGATGAAAAATTAATTGGATTAATTTTCCCCAAATACCTTATGTTGGCCGAATCTTGGAGTACCCTAGGTCATGATGATTTTTTGTTTTTATGACCATTGGATGTGTTAAAGACATGATATATATGATTTGTGATTTATTGGATTAAAATCAAAATCAAATATAAAGTCACTCCATTGCCGTGACCAATATAGCATGAAAATGAATTGATTTGGTTTCAATAATGTTGGACATGAATTGAAAATATTAATGCATGATTAATTAATTAAATTGATATTTGGAATGTTAATTTAGATAATTAATTAGTGCAATACACTTTAATTAATTAAATTATGATATTTGGAATATTAAAATTTAATTAATTGAGCTTAATTTGGAATTGGGCTAAAAATATTGTATTTGGGCCTAATGGGCTTGGTTGGGCCAAGTTGGTTTAGGGAAATTAGATTGGATCCAAATTGGGCCTAAACCATTCTATTAAGTCCAAATATAATATATGGGCCTTTAAATATTTAATTGGGCCTAATGAGCCAAAATTGATTTATTGGCAAATAGGGTGATTCCTTAATTGGGCCTTGGTATTTGGGTTTTACCCATATTGACCAAAGCCCATGCCTTAAGAAATTAATTGAAAGCCCATTGGACTTTAATTAAATGAACATTGGATGTTAATTGGGCTTTGAGACCCATTAAGATTAGTTTTAGAATCTAAGTTATAAAGGCGCGTTAAAAGTGTAATTATTTAATTTGGAATTAAATATATAATTAGTATTGAATGCAAATTAAATTGGATTTAAAATTGTAGTTCGATATAATTCAAGAATTCGTACTTTGAGTACTTATTCTTAAACGAGTTGGACTCGCGCAAATCAAATCGTTGTTTGAACATTGAATCAAGTATTAATTAATTGGATTAGATTGATTGAATAACATGCTTTCTGTGAATATATGGATGTGTTGTATGAATAATGTATATCGGATGGATATTAGATGGATGAGGGCAAGTTTGGAAATTGTTGTAATAAATTTAGAATTTATTAAATTGGACCTGCGTGTCCAGTCTTATCTCTCGATTCTTTGTAATTCTCTTCTCACCTAATTCCCCTCAATGTTAATGAGGTTTCTTTAATTGTATTATGTAATTGGGTAGAAGTTAGAATAGTGCTAGCCGGGGAGAGGAAATGGAGTGATTTATTCTAGGAATAATTTGTGAGATATCCATCCGTATATCATTATTAATTTATTTACCGTGACTTATTATGCTTTTAGAATGCATGCTTAAGGGTGTATGATGAGACATAATCAAAGATAATAAATTGGTTGCCAATTTCGAGAAAAACCATCAACAAATATTAAACGTTTTCCTTCCATTGAGTGATTCTTTCTTAAGATCCAAGATTGGCACTGGTTTGTTGACCAAAGTCAAGACCTTTGTCTATCGCGGATGTGTTTGAATCATGAAGGCTTTGTTCCATATCGCATGTCTTGTCCAAGTTGTGATTTGTTGGTCAAAGTCAAGATCACTTCTTGTCCATCGACATCGATTACGAAGCTTTCCAAAGTCAAAGGGTCCCGCTTAACTGGAATCATTAAGCTTGTTGTGCCAAAGCCAAGACTTAGTTGATTCAGAGGAAAAGGTTAGGAAAATATATTGGATATATTGGCATATATATTGTATATATGTTTCGGACTTGGAGGTCCACCTACCGGATCTAGGAATTGGATGAGATCCAATTGATTTTATAGATCTACCTAGTTAAATATCATACAGCTTGTTGACCAAAGTTAAGGTTGTGTGTTATTTAACGGGATCCTAGCCTACTAGGAAACTAGGTTTCCCGATTACTCAACAGAATGTTAGAGGCTCGCTGAAAAATAGTGGGAGGCCAGTATTGAATTTGCAATTTCGTTCAAATACTTGGCTTTACGCGCTTTCAAATTATTTCGTCAATTATATTTATTAGTTAGACTAATATTTTATTATTTTTCTTGTAACAGTTAGACTGTACCCATACATCGTTAATTGAATAGTTTGACTATTGCAATTAAGATGACATGAAAGTTGAGCATTAGAGACATTATCATGGGCGACAATGTCTTTAATGGCGCGAACTTTCAAGACTGGGATATGAATCTCAGGATTGTCCTGGGATCCGAGAAGTTGCTCTACACTATAGAGAGACCTCTTGGGCCTAAGCCCCGACCTGGGCAGCTGCTTGAGCTAGAGCTTTGGAAGACTCATAGCGATGATAACTCGACTGCTCAATCTGTAATGCTTGCTGCTATGACTCCATAATTTCGTCGTCAGAACAAGGGATTGGATCCCTATGAGATGATGGCGAAGTTGCATGATCTTTATCGATCTAATCTTAGATCACAGAGATATGAGTTGCAGAATAAGCTCTTTCTCGCTCGCATGTCAGAGGGTACATCTGTCGAGCACCATGTGTCGCAGATGATTGCTGACATTGAACAGCTGGGACAGCTGGGCATAGTCTTCGAGGCTGAGACTTCTGTAGATTTGATCTTACAGTCTCTCCCTGACCGCTAGAGTGGGTTCATCATAACTACAATATGATGAACCAAGACTAAACTCTTGGAGAGTTAATGTCAACACTGCGCGAAGCAGAGAAATAGCTCTTAAGGGAAAAAAGCGCGAGGCGCACTTCGTTTCAACATCTCAGACTCTGAGGGCTTGGCCTAAGGCGATTGGAGGTGTAAAGAAGAAGAAGAAGAAGAAGAAGGGCTAGGCCAAATTGTCAAAACCTTCTGGGAAGGGTAATGACAAATCCCAAGATGTATGTCTGCAGTGCGGGAAGCGGGGTCACTGGAAGCGTGACTGCCGCGAGTAAAAGGCACATATGAAGGAAATCAAAGCGGGCAAGGCACCGGCTTTAGGTATGTTTGTTATAGAAATAAACATGTATACTACTAGTTTTAAAAATTGGATTTTTGATTCTGGTTGTGGTACTCATATATGTACTGATGTACAGGATCTGCAGAATAGCAGGAGACTGTCCTCAAGAGAGATTGACCTCCGCATTGGAAATGGGACACGAGTCGCCGTTTTGGCCGTTGGCACTTATGTTTTGGAACTGCCCTCGGGGCATGTACTTAAACTATCAGACTGTTATTATGTTCCTAGTTTGACTAGGAATATTATTTATGTATCTTTATTAGCCCAATGTGGCTATACTTTTGTATTTAGAAACACTAGGTGTTTTATGTATAAAAATGATATGGATATTTGCACTGCTGATGTAAATAATGATCTTTATATTTTGAATATAAATCAATCTCAAACATATAATGTAACAAACAAAAGGCTTAAACTAAGTAACAAAGATGAAACTTATATGTGGCATTATCGTCTGGGACACATTAACAAGACTCGCATATCCACACTTTCGAATAGTGGGTACTTGGACGGATTTGATCCAAATTCATATAACGTCTGCGAATCTTATTTATTAGGTAAAATGCCTAAAACACCTTTTAACGGAAATGGTGTACGTGCCACCGAACTGTTAGCCCTCGTTCATAGTGACGTATGTGGGCCCATGTCTAACCAGGCTAGAGTTGGATATGAATACTTCGTAACCTTTACGGATGATGTATCGCTTTATGGTTATGTGTATCTTATGAGACACAAGTCGGAAACCTTTGAGAAATTCAAAGAGTTTCGACACGAAGTAGAAAAACAGACCGGTAAAAGTATTAAGACATTACGGTCGGATCGTGGTGGCGAATACTTAAGCAATGAGTTTCTTGATTACTTGAAATATTCTTTCACAGTGGACTCCTGTAGGAACACCGCAGTTAAATGTGTGTCCGAACGGAGAAACTGAACTTTGTTAGACATGGTAAGGTCTATGATGAGTCGCACAGAGCTACCTATTTCCATCTGGGGATATGCATTGAACAATGCAATACTTATTTTGAATAAGGTTCCTTCAAAGTCTGTTCAACAGACTCCGTATGAGATATGGACATGAAAGAAATTGGGTTTCTCATTTCTGAAGATTTGGGGTTGTTAGGCATACGTCAAACGTTTGGAAGGTACCAAACTAGAACCCAAATCAGATAAATGCCTATTTGTAGGATATCCTAGGGAAACCAAAGGATATTACTTCTATCACCCACAAGAGAACAAAGTATTTTTTGCTCTACATGCGGTTTTCCTTGAGAATGAATTCCTAAATGCAGTGGCTAGTGGGAGGAAAGTAGAACTCAATGAAAATCGGAGTGATATTGTTCCTAGCACAGAATCCTTAACGGAACATGAACAGTCCATCAGGGATGAAACTGTACCACAATCTTCGAATACACAAGAACCGCGTAGATCGGAGAGAGTCAGAAAACAACCTGAGAGGTATGGGTTTCTGATCTCACCTCACGTGGATATCAATCTCATTGAGGATAACGAGCCGGATACGTATGAGGAAGTGATACAAGATATCAATTTCGCTTTATGGCAAGATGCCATGAAGTTCGAAATGGATTCCATGTACACCAACCAAGTTTGGACACTGGTTGATGCACCAGAAGGCGTAAAGCCTATTGGTTATAAATGGGTCTTCAAGAAGAATACTGACATGGATGGCAACATTCAAACGTACAAAGCTAGGCTTGTAGCGAAAGGGTATCGTCAACGACATGGTGTCGATTACGACGAAACTTTTTCACCTGGTTCCATGATTAAATCCATTCGGATTATGCTTGCTATAGCTGCATATTTCGATTACGAGATATGGCAGATGGACGTCAAAACTACTTTCCTTAACAAAAACCTTTTGGAGGATGGCGGTTAAGAATATCCTTAAGTATCTTAGATGAACTAAGGATGCTTTCTTAATCTATGGAGATTGAGAACTTGAGGTAACTAGGTATACCGACGCAAGTTTCCAAACCAATAAAGACGACTATAAGTCGCAATCCGGGTACATATTTTGTTTGAACAACGGAGCAGTGAGCTAGAAATCTTCCAAGCAAGAGACTGTTGTCGATTCAACAAAAAAAGTGGAGTATATTGCTGCAGTTGAAGCAGAAAAAGAGGCAGTTTGGATCCGTAAATTCCTAATTGGATTAGGAGTAGTTCTGTTAGCAGCTGAGCCGGTTCCATTGTATTGTGACAATAACGGGGCTATAGCGCAGGCTAAGGAACCGCGGTCTCATCAATGATCCAAGCATGTTCTTCGACGTTTCCATCTGATTCGTGAGATCATACATTGTGGCGATGTGAAGATCGAGAAGGTCGCATCAGAGGAAAACATAGTAGATCCACTAACGAAAGATATTCCTCAGCAAAAGTTTGAGCGACATGTACATAGTTAAGGTATTAGATGCTTGAGTGACTAGCTATAGGCTAAGTGGGAGATTGTTGGACAATTATGACCCATAGCGTCACTATTTGTAAAAGAAATTATGGTTTTTGTACAAATTAACTATATAAAAATGGAAATTGCATTTTATCATTTTGTAATTTGATTACTTAGATATAAATGATAAAAGTCCTTATGATTAGTTCTGGATTAATAAGATATCAGACAGTATCAATCCACAACGGTTTAATCTTAATATCTCTAGTCGTAGTATTATTGAGACTGGACATCGATAATGCAGAATAGACTAGTATTGTACTTGTGCGTGTTATGGAAGTGTAATAACATAGTTATCATATATTTAAGTATTGGATACTTATGCAAGTGTGATAGGAGGTTGTGTTTACCGATAGTACAGAAACAGCTTCGCTCATGATAGACCCATCGGAATCCCATTGGTAGTATGACTATGTGTCTATGGGAATCCGAATCAGGGTAGGTGTATTTGGTCTTAACCTGAGACTTACATCGCTAGTACTTGCGACAAATAATACGCTTTGGTTTTGATCGTCCAAGACTTTAACAGGTTCTGCGTACGCCTCTTCTGGGTTTATTGAGAATCGTAGTGTATTGGATGTGATGTCAAGACGGAAGTATCACTTCAGTCATATGGAGATGATGATCACACAGGGATACAGAACCGGTACTCTAATGTGTTGCAACTATCGGGATAATATGACAAGGTCATGATTATCCGATTAAAGAGACTAGTTGCTAATGATCCGATATATGCTTCGTACGGGGCAGACACTATTCCAGCCCCAGGCATTGCATATGACATCTGATACTGGATCGAAATACGCAATACTACATATACTACGCCTGAAAAAGATTACATATTCCTTAAAAGAATATTTTTGGAGAATTGGATAGGCACGACGCTTTGCTAGATGCCATTCTTGTCTCGTAAATCGGTAAGAACGTGGTACGAGATACACACGTGTTCGGATAGTCCGACGACCGGATTTACTGCCAACATATCCAGGGATCTCATAGGTTGCTTCCCGAAGATTCACCGATGACGTATGACTCGAACATAATTAATCTAGGATTAATTACGGTGAGAATTTATCTGGGATAAAATTCAATTAAAAGAGAGAGAACGATTAATTTGGAATTATCGATAAAATAATATATTCGATATATTAAATGAAATTAGATTTCATAACGGAATTAAAATTAGATTTTAATTCGAGCGAACGAAATAATTTAGAATTAATTCGCGAGCGACGTGAATAGTAATTTTGCTAGGCATAATTATTTAATTAAATTTGATTTAATTACATCGCAACGGAAAATTCGTTAATTCGGAATTAACGATCCCGAGCCCGGGATGTGTTTGCGGGCCCAATCGGATTTTGAATCAAGTGGGGCCCACATCAAATCACATAATTAGTCACATTTTGTGATGGAAGTCACATCAACTTTGAATGATGTGAGATAAGTCACTTTTTGGTGATGGGAGTAGTTTAGAACAATTAATGTAATTTTCCCTCCAAAACTTTGTTTTGCTTTTTGGAAAAGCATATACCAAAAATTGGTGAGACTTTTTGTATTAGGTTTTTTAGAAAAAAAAAACGCAAAAATATCAAAAGCTCTCTCTCCCCCAATTTCTCTCTTAGCCGAATACAACAATAAGAATAGGAAAAATTTTGTTGCAAAATTTCTCTATTTCTAGCACACAAAGAGATCATACTAGGTGATAGGGAAACCATCATTTGAGTTTGGAATCTCAACCTTCAAGCTTGGAGCTTCAACAAACAACTTCAAAGAGAAGATCTTGGAGCACTTCTCAAAGGAAATTTTTGTTATCAACACATCCTCTCTACCGATCAAAGTGAGTATATTTCCGCTATACTTCTTTTAGTATTCACATTATTTCATGCTTGATTTGATCTTGGGATGATCTTAGAGACCAACATTTTGCAACCGGGATAAGTTTGCACATCGCAATAATGTGATTGAATGCTTTAAAATGATAATGGGCCAACTTGTATGAAATCCTTGATGGGTTTAGAAAGTCGAAACATGATCCAAATATGCTGGAAGCATGAGTTCGATATGCGCACTGGCTTTCATCCAGAAAGGATACACCTTGTTACGACATATTTGCATACTTTTGGATACCTCTAAGTTCATCCCATTGACCACGGTTGCCGAAATTCCAATTCATCGTTTCTAGACAATGGTGTGATCCCATAATAGGCTTAGTCCATGTTGTTAATGTGTGGTCTTTGTCTTTTACCAACGGAAAGGGACGGAAGCAGCCGAGGTTCACCCCGTAGCATAGGAGAAAGCGATTTTGTGTACCTTGCATCGGTGCATAGAATAAACCATATCTAGAACCGAAATAGGCTTACCACGGGTGTGGGAGAAATAAGGTGGGAAGGATATATTCTGTTTGATTACCTCACGTGTTTTATATATTTCATGCATCGCACGCATACATATACCATGCTAACTCATAGTTTTAAAAGCCGCCATAAATTTCTGTTGGGTTATAAAAGAAGGAAGACTCGTCAAAAAACCGTCAGCGGACATGAGTGAGTCAGATAACGAGGGTTCTCACATGGATCAATTAGAGACCAACCTCACTAATATTACTGAGCAGTTGCAAGCTTTAGCCACCGCCGTGGCCAATATAACAGTGTCCCGCGCGAGGGGAACGTAAAGCAATGAGAACGTTAGGTGTGAGGAGCCTTAGAACATGATGAGTGATGAGATCCCTGTTTTTGATGATGACATAGCTGAGTATGCCGCGGGAAGGGTAGCTGGGTCTCAGGCCGAGTTGCAGAAACTCAGGGATCAGGTAGAGTCAGTTACCCATAAGCTGAAGGGTAAACATGAAGATTTGTTAGACTACGATGCGATGACTTTTGAGGAGAAGCTGCCCTCTCAGTTCAAGATGCCTGACATAGCCAAGTTCAATGGGAACGGGGATCCGAGGGTTCATCTCCAACAATATGTTTCTCTGATGAGTTCAGTGGGAGTATCGAAGCGTCAGGTTCAGAAGATGTTCGGGATGTCACTAGAAGGGGCTCATGTCGTATGGTATCATGGCCTGGAGAGAAGGTCAAGGATGATTGGAGGGCATTAGCAGAAGCCTTTCTGAAACAGTATGTTACAGATTTGGAGATCGACTTGTCACTTCGCGACTTGGATAATACCAAACAGAAGCCGAATGAGAGCTTCAAAGATTATATGGATTGCTGGATGAGCCAGCTTCTGAAGATGTAGACTCGGCCCTCGGAGAAGGACCAGATCAAGATGATCATCAATGGTACTAAACCCTCTATTTACGACAAGCTGAGGAGGATGACCTCTATGATTGGTGACTTTCGACAGTTGAGGGAGAATGTTATGGACATTGAAGAGGAAGAAGCTGAGAATAGTAAGTTCTATGGCCAAAATAGAAGGACTATTGGGGGCGTTCTGAGACCAGGCCCGCTACTGCTGAGGTTTCTATCATAAAAAATAGGCGATTCTCCAACCTTGGTAAACCTTTGTCAAAAGTGTTTGAAAAACTGAAGATGCAATGACTCCTAAAACCTTTAAAACCTAGACCACTTCCAAACCATGTGCCACATTACCTCAACCTAAACCTGTACTGTTACTTCCATCAAGAAAAAGGCCATGACATCGACAATTGCGCCCGCCTTAGGCATGAGGTCCAAAACCTCATTGACGCCCATAAAATACTTGACCCAGAAAAAGAACAACCCAACACACACAGAAATCATCTACCTAACTACCAATCTGTTCCACCACCCACCTACATGATCAACTCCGGCCTACCCGAAAGCTTTGTCCTCCAAACTCTCAACCACCAAGCTTCTTGCATGGGGATAGGGGATGGCAGCAGTGAAGAACCATAGGTTGATGAAGAAGACAATATTGCAGAAGATGAAGATGTTTTCCCTGGTTTATTTGATTGCAATCCTGCATTTTTAATAATAAAGACATTGATTTTACCTACTTGTTTGAGTTTTTTTTCCTCAATAGTTAAACATTAATCCGATGATGAAATTATTTGCTTTAGGGTGAAACCTTAGAAACGATAAGTACAAAAGGTACTCTCATCCGATATTTTGAGTAGTTGATCTTGACTAGACTCGCGAGCACTTAATTATAGGATCTTAATAGTGAAAGCCTGAGTAGTCGGTAAGGTGACTAGTTGAAGAGATTGCAGATTGATGAATGACCGTTCGCTTAGGTGTCCATCCTGACTTACTTGTGTTACGATATGTGGTATGGTTGGAAACTAAAGAAAAGTCTCTCAAGAAGAAAATATAAACCACCTATAACCGATAAGCGTGAAGCTACCCATGGGCGAGTATTAGGACCACCATGAGGAGAAATGCTACTTTAAGGGTAGGTGTGTAAAAAAAAGGAATACGAAAAAAGAAGAGACGAAAGAAAAGAAAAAGAAAATCATATCACATTGAGTACGGAGAAGTAATTGCAGAGCATGATCAAGACATCTAGGTTGGTTTGACCCATCGATCCCATTCTTTGAAACAAAATCATTGAGTTGGCTTACCTAAGGATCAAGCTGTAAAAGAACCTGGGCACACATAAACTTTGAGTGTGGTTCAGATCATTTATTCAAACGATCAGATTTGAGTTGCATCGAGTACTTTGAAGTTTCTCTGGTTTCGACACTGGGCATCCTTTGAGGGAAACAACATGTATAACTATTGAGACTATTTCGTAAGAGGCAGTATAATATGTTGGTATAGAACATCATATCACGGGATCTACTTTGGCCTAATACAAGAAGCGAAGAACAAAAAGCTAAACCAAGTCTAGGGGTGACCAGTCTACCACCTTGCGAATAAGGGACATAACTGAATCTTGAGTCATAGGACCAAAGAAGACTGAGCAATCACCAGAGTAGAATTGACAGAAGGAAACTGTAAGCATGCCCAGGGGGCGACCGAAGACATTTATAGGCGAAGGGCGCCAGAAAGCACCAACGAGGCCTAACCCATCGAAATAGGAAATACATTCATGCATACATGCATAAACGTCACATGCAATCTTTGTCACGTTTTTGTTCGCAGGTCTTGAAGAAAAGGTTTTGGAGAAAAGCGGTAAAGACAAACAGTTCGAGAATAAAGCCCACATTCAACATATTTCGGGAATAAAGCCCACATTCATTACAGTTCGGGAACAAAGCCCACAGTCAACACAAGTTCGGGAACAAAGCCCATGGAATAAAGCCCACAATCAATTCAGTTCGAGAACAAAGCCCGCAGAATCAACATGAGTTCGGGAACAAAGCCCATGGAATAAAGCCCACATTCAGTACAGCTCGGGAACAAAGCCCACAGTCAACACAATTTGGGAACAAAGCCCACAATCAACATAAGTTCGGGAACAAAGCCCATGGAATAAAGCCCACAATCAATTTAGTTCAGGAACAAAGCCCGCACAATCAATAATTCGGGAACAAAGCCCACAGTCAGCACAGTTTGGGAACAAATCTCAGGGAATAAAGCCCACAATCAACAAAAGTTCGGGAACAAAGCCCAGGGAATAAAGCCCACAATCAACAGTTCGGGAACAAAGCCCACAATCAATTCAGTTCGGGAATAAAGCCCACAATCAACATAGTTCGGGAACAAAGCACACTCTCTACACAGTTCGGGAACAAAACCCACAATCAACATAGTTCAGGAACAAAGCCCAAGAAATAAAGACCACTTTCAACACAGTTCGGGAATAAAGCCCACTGTCAAAACAGTCTGGGAACAAAGCCCAGAGATGGTTCGGGAACAAAGCCCATGGGTCAAAGCACCTCGCCATCTATTTAATTCAGTTTGGGAACAAAGCCCGAAAATCAAAAGCAGCTCACTCAATGGTTCGAGAACAAGACCCATGGGTCGCAGCACTTCGTCACCAAATCAACTCAGTTCGAAGCGTCTCCAAACAACAGGTAAGTTCGGCAACAGCTGGTGAGCCAGGTAAGTAAGTAAAAATACATGCATGACTTTGATAGAATTGTCACTGTCACACACTGCATAAGTCTCATCAAAGTGGGAGCGACTGTAGACACTTACATTTTTGCATAAAAGCCTGATGATGAGCGTCGTTGGGAGGCACTACCCGATAAGTTACGGAAGTTGCGGGAAATGGACGTCGGAAGGGAAAAAGTACATCGTCGGATTTAATTCATATGTTCACTACATGCGTGTTCGTCCATCGTTCGGAAACACGTTCGAATGGTGAACAGATTGTAGGCGTTCGTGTAGCGTCTGGAAACGCGTTCGAACGACCATCGGTATTTTGTTTCACTGTTAGCCTCAACCTAAAATTCACGCAAGGCCCACCAAAGCCCAATCCAAATAATTAAAATATTTAAAACACATGTCACAAATTAAATTAAATCCAATTAAATAAATCAAATCCCCACCAAATCACCTTTCTAATTACTAAAGATTTAAATCCAATATAAATAAATCACCTACCAATTTAAAGATATTCCCCCACCAAAAATACACAAGATCACTTCCTTAAAAAATTAAATTAAATACACCCATATTTACTTGATTTTATTCCCTTTTTTAAGCCATGCACACACAAGGAAACCCTAGGCTCACCATTATAAAAAAGACCTAACCCAAACCATATTCTTCTTAGCTCATCTCTCTCTTCCTTGGCCCTCACTCTCACGGTAAAAACACAAAAGGAAACAAACCTAAACACCTTTCATCAACTCACGCCTTCTATCTTCTTTCCAACCACTCATGCAGCCCTCATAAAAGAAAAACCTTGTAGAGTTCATACCATCACGCCTCTCTCTCGCTCTCTCTCTAATTCTCTTCTTCTCTCTCAACCCATTCGGCTCACTCCTCTCTCTCTCACAAACAAACCAAGGCACTCACTTCACGTACACTAGCCATACACAAAAACACTTCACGTTCTCACTCTCACATCACACTCACACCACTCGAAAAAAAAAAACAACTCTCAACAAACCCTCACACTTGTACACACGCCCCTTATCACCAGCCACGCTTCTCCTCTCTTCATCCAGCGCACAAACAAAGAAACAAGAAACCATGCACATGTGAAATAGATGAAATAATAACCCCCATGTGAACCACACTCAGCCTGCTCACAAACAAACAAATACCCCTCTGAGCCCCTTCACCGTGAAACAAACAACCCTAAACAAAAGCCCTCACAGTGTAAACAAAACCACGCAGCCACTTAAAAAATCACACACGACCAATACCAAAACGACACAACCACCTCACGCCTCTCACCCAAACCCTAAGAATCCACGAACTGCTCCTCACGTGAAAACAAGTAAACCTCTCAACACAACCCATTGACAGCCATTGCCATAGCAAATAAACCTCTCAACACAGACCCTTAGCCGTGAACCACAATCACAACAAAGAGACTCAGCCCACACTCACCGACTAACCAAAATCAGTAGCCACGTGAAGAAGTTAACCGATTAAAACACATGAAAACAATCTCTTAAACAGCCCATTGCAGTCCCCAAAATTATCTTGAAAATCACCCCTAAAGAAAAAATTGAACAACAGTTTCTGATGGTATAGACTAATCTAACAACACCCTAACCTTTTAGAATCTAGAACCTATTCTAGAAAATTGTAACCATGAGCCAAGTCAGAAAAACATATAAAATATATATGCAGTGGATTAAAAATTTAATTCTATCTACACTATAGAATAAGGAAAACATACAAGCGACAATTTTCATAATATTACACACTGCTTTAGTTATGGATTTTTAACCTTGTAGTGTCTCTCACTATTTTATGTAATACTGTAATCCCCAACGAAAAAATAAGAATTCAATAATTAAATTGAATTTCATAATAGGAAGTGGACCCATGAATATATTTCGACTCACAGCTTTGGCACGTTCTCGCCTACGTATATTCATAGGTAAACAACTCATTGTCAATCACACTCACTGTAATTCCCGACCGTTTCTTGTTGTGACAGCTTTGGTATGTTCACATGAGGCGTATCAAGGCTTCAATTGTCAATCACAAACTCAAGCTACCGATGTAGCCCTGACAGCTTTCCCACTTTCAGGAATCCACTTTCACTTGAATTTGTCTCTTATCATATAAGTTCTACCGGCGCAAATGAACTGCCATCTGTTGGACAATTATGACCCATAGCGTCACTATTTGTAAAAGACATTGTGGTTTTTTTTACAAATTAAATATGTGACAATGGAAATTGTTATTTTATCATTTTGTAATTAGATTACTTAAATATATAAATGATAAAAGTCCTTATGATTAGTTCCGGATTATAAGATATGAGATAGTATCAATCCACTAAGGTTTAATCATTAAATATCTATAGTCGTAGTATTATCGAGATTGAACATCGATAATGCAGAATAGACTAGTATTGCACTCGTGCGCGTTGTGGGAGCATAACGACATAGTTCTCATATATTTAAGTATTGGATATTTATGCAAGTCTGATAGGAGGTTATATTTACCGATGGTACCAGAACAGCTTCGCTCTGGATAGACCCCTCGGAATCCCATTGGTAGTATGACTATGTGTCTATGGGAATCCGAATCAGGGTAGATGTATTTGGTCTTAACCTGAGACTTGCATCGTTAATACTTGCGACAATCAATACGCTTTGGTTTTGGTCATCCGGGGCTTTAACAGGTTCTATGTACGCCTCTTCTGGGTTTATTGAGAATCGTAGTGTATTGGGTGTGATGTCAAGATGGAAGTATCACTTCAGTCATATAGAGATGATGATCATGCATGGATACATAATTAGTACTCTATTATGTTGCAACTATCGGGATAATATGACAAGGTCATGATTATCCGATTAAAGAGACTAGTTACTTGTGATCCGATATATGCTTCGTACGAGACATACACTATTCCAGCCTCAGGCCTTGCATGTGACATCTGATACTGAATCACAATACGAAATACTAGGTATACTACTCCTGACAAAGATTATATATTCCTTAAAGAATATTTCTGAAGAATTGGGTAGGCACGGCGCTTTGTTAGAAGCCAACCATGTCTCGTAAATTGGTAAGGACGTGGTACTGGGTACGCACATGTTAGGATAGTCCGACAACCAGATTTACTGTCAACATATCCAGGGATCTCATGGGTCGCTTCCCGCAGATTCACCGATGACGTATGGCTCGAACATAATTAATCTGGGATTAATTAGAAGAGAGAGAAAATTAATCTATGATTAATTACGGTGAGAATTTATCTGGGATAAAATTCAACTAGAAGAGAGAGAGCGATTAATTCGGAATTAATCGATAAAATAATATATTTGATATATTAAATGAAATTAGATTTCATAACGGAATTAAAATTGGATTTTAATTCGGGCGAACGAATTAATTTAGAATTAGTTCGCGAGCGACTTTAATAGTAATTTTGCTAGGCATAATTATTTAATTAAATTTGATTTAATTAAATTGCAACGGAAAATTCGTTAATTCGGAATTAACGAATCCGAGCCCGGGATGTGTTTGCGGGCCCACTCGGATTTTGAATCAAGTGGGGCCGACATCAAGTCACATCATTAGTCACTTTATTTGCTTAAGGTGATGGAAGTTAGTGAGCAAATAATTGGTAACTTGTTGCTTACACAAGTTTGACTTGTGATGGACATTTACTAACTACACTTTTACTAAATGGATTTGATTTTTGAAATCAATTATACATGTAACAAAAATTGAAAACTCACTCACTCTCTCAACACACAAAAACTGTGACTCTCCATCTCCTTTTTACTCTCCAATTGCCGAGAACAAGAAGGAAGAAATAGGAAGATTTTGTTGCAAACTTCTTCCATTGCTAGCACACAAAGAATTATACAAATGTGATAGAGAAACATCCCTAGAGTTTGGAATTCTTGTTTCACCTAGCTTGGAGCTCAACAATCATAAAAAATGAGCTTGGAGCACTACACAAGGAGCAAATATTTTGAACTTTCCATCTACATCCAACCGAGCATTGTAAGTATTTTTCGCTAACTTCTTTGCGTATTCACACTTCTATTATGCTTAAATGATATTGGGATTGACCTTAGAAACCCAACACCATCAACATAACTGCACAGCTTTGGCACGATACATCTATAGCATCAAGAAAATATTTACATCCGTATTGATAAGGCGGACCAAGAAATAAGTATCTCAACACCAGTTACTTTAAAACCTTATTAAGCCGAGATATTCCATTGACCGGCGTAAACACACACGTATAACGCAAGCGCACGTATCGTTCAAGTAGTATAAAAATATCGATCCCACGAGGACTTAATATCTAAACTATTAATTTTATGAGGTCAAATGATTACTAGTATCTAACAGATTGTTTGATTGATTGATTTGAAATGGTGACGATTCTAAATTTAAAAGCAAGTAAATGAAATTGTTGAAAATAGGTTTTAAGAAAATTCAATATTAAAAACTATCTAGGGTTGTGATTTCTTCCAATATCATTTTAAAGATGAAGTGGTTATCTTAAAGTTGGGTAATATATTGATTTATTAACCTGGAATACTAAATTATGTGTAAGCCTCTGTCGATGGTCAGACACAAATACCCAGTTTAACCCAATTGAACCATATGTCTATGTCAACCAAATTATCTGGATTCATTAAGTTTAAGTTCAATTATGGCTACCCCCGCCCGACAGGTATATTCCTATCCTGTAAGGAAATCTATTAAAAGGTTATCTATCCTCAAGGAAGATCGTGGGCTATTGAGTCTAAGGCTGAAACCTAAAATCCCTATGTCTAGTTCATTTTAGATTTACCAGATCAATTTTATTAATGGCCATTTAATGAAAAAGCATTAAGTTTAAGACTCAATAAATAAATCTTTATATTACCCAAGCTATAATCTAACCCTTATAAAACGGTGATATTGGATTTCATCACAACCCCAGATAACTAATTTAGTTACAACACATAACTAGGGCTAGTAAAAACTTGAAAATAAAAGACATAAAGTAAAAATGCGGTAAAGTAAATACTGAAAAGTAAATTACAATAAAATAAAATGCTAAGGTAAAAGGAATTACTTTTACTACTACTAATTTAGATATCTCCCATAAAATAATATATAAACTTGTGATTCTTTTTCCAACCAGCCATATAGGCGGTAACCTGATTAAGTCAAATTAAGTCCAACCAGCCATAAAGGCGGAACCAAAATTAAATTACCAACCGACCAGTCTGGCGGTATCCTTTATTAGTCAGGTTTAAATCAGATTAAAATGAATTACCAACCGACCAATCTGGCGGTATCCTTTTTAAGTCAATATTTTAAATAGTGAATATATTATTTTTAAGGGAGATTAATCTAAATAGTAACAGTAAAAGAATTACCTTTCACCCTAGCTGGGGGAGTTACCTCCTCATGGTAAATAATAAAAACTGTAAAAAGTAAAAAGTAAAAATTAAATTACTATATTAACAAAATGTAATTAAAATTAATTACAAAACTAAAAACTAAAAAAAACTAAAAATTAAAAGAAAGTAGAGAGAGAAACTCTCTCTTTAGAAAGATTATAAGAGAGAGAGTGGTGCACTGAATTCTGAAATCTCGAGCTCTATTTATAGGCCTCGGTAGGATCCAGCGTCGCGACGCCAGGTCCTCAGCGTCGCGACGCCGGATTTGTCGACGTGGCACGCTCTGGTTCGCTGGTTTGAAGATTCTGGATAAGATGATAAGGTGACACGTGGCAGAGTGGTTGGGCTTCAATTATTGTGACACGTGGCGGCTTCTGATTGGTCGCTGAGATTCTTATCCGCCACGTGTCAGATAAGGATAGGATACTCAATTATTGATGCTGACGTGGCACTGACGTGGCGGTGACGTGGCGACGACGTGGCGACACGTGGGAAAGAGACTGTCGGCACCTTAGAATTGCGACACGTGTCGACACGTGTCACACTGTGATTGGCTGATGCTGACGTGGCAAGTTGACTTGGTTGACCTTGTGCCGTGGCGGATGACGTGGCGTGACACATGGAGAAGTTGACTTTTTGACCGATGACATGGCTGATGACGATGCGACACGTGTCAACTCTGAGTGTCGGCAGCATATGATGATGACACGTGGCACGGCGCACGTTAGCAGGTCGGCTGTGATGGTGACACGTGGCACGTCGTATTTTAGCAAAGTCAAACTTTTCTCAGATTCTGATTTTTGGACCCGGCGCACGTTAGCACTGTTCGGTGCATTTTAGACGTCGCGACGCGGAAGTCTGGGCGTCGCGACGCGCTTAAGACCAAAATATCCTTATTGACACATTTTTGTCCGTTTTTGCCCCAAATTGCCTCCAATGCTTTCCAAACTTTATTTTATCTACAAAATAACACAAAACAAATCAAAACGTTCACAAAACTCAAGAAACTATATAAAATATTAGGTTAAATGAGTGGGAAATAGTGATATAAATACCACTCATCATCCATAAAGTGTCATACAACTTTATTTAATCAAATTAAATAACATATGCATGCATCAAGTAAAGATTGGACTAAATATCAAATTTTAAAGGGCTAATCATATCACGGGCCTAGAATCAGACTCGTTCTGATACCATTTTGTTGGGGTTTTCTCAAAAGCACAGCGGAATGCGGGAAAATCAAATTTTCCGATTTTAATAATTTTTCTTGGGCAATTAAAATAAACTTTGTTATTCTAATTACTCAATACTTAAAAAATTAAATTTTTTTACTCAAAAATCATATTTTACCAAAATTGCCGACAGACCCCAAGACTTTACATTTTGATCATTTTAGTCCTTAAATTGTCAAATAAAAATTTAAGTGATTTCAAATCAGTACCAAAATGATTTAAACATGTCTTATACATGAAAATACAAACAGCAACAAAATCCCAAATTTTTGCCAAATTACTGAGAAGGCCATTAAGATTCCATATTGTGCAATTTGGTCTAATCTTGTTCAAAACAAGTCAATATGAAATTCAATCAACACCAAATTAAATATACATCATATATACATCATTACACAACACATATATGAAAATCCTCAAATTTGGAAATGGTATAAACCCTAATTTTACAAATTAATCAAATTATACCAAATTAAACAAAACAAATACTTTAATTAAGTCTCTACCATACTAAACAAGCATCACCACTTTGAATAACTCTAGAACAATTCTTGGTCATCAACGAGTGGTCTAACAACTCTAGAATGGCAATTAGATTACCAAATAACCAAAAGAATGCTTACTAACTCCTTAGAAGCCTTCTTTGAACATCATACATGCAAACACCCACCATCCATACTTCCAACCATAAAAAAACACAAACAAGAAAGAGTAGAAAAACTTAAGCACGACACATGTTGTAGCCAAGAACAAAAGGAACATATTTCCCTCTAATAGGAAGTTAGAAATACTTAATAAAATTCGAGCTTTCCTTTGATTTTCTTCTTGTTTCTTATCTTTTTCTTTCTACCCCGTTTTATTTTATTTTTGGACGCTTGCACAAGGTTAAGCAAATGGAAAAAAATATAACAAGGTTAAGCAAACGGAAAATATATAACACTTATATACTAGGTCATATGGCTGAAAATTGCATTAATAAAAGAAAATAGATATTTTCAATTTTAAACAAATTTAAACAAATATCAAAGAAGTCAAACTCAATTTGAAAACCATTTCTTTTAATTTAAAGTCAACAATTTACATTGCAAAATCATTTCCTAACTTTATCCTAATGTAAGATATTTATATTTTAATTATTTTAATTATTTAACAATTAAATAATTAAATATTAAATTAAATACAAATATCTCAAATATATGTATTAAATTTACATTAAATAATTCAAATACATATATTAATGATATATGTAAAATATCTTAATTTGAAAATTAATTAATGTATATTTAATAATATCATATATTAAATACAAAAACACATTAATTAGGAAATGACGAATCGGCCTCTAAAGCATGTATCTTTCGTTTAACCGTTAAACGATTTATAAATATTCACCATTATTCATAAATGTTGCCCTAGTGTTCTACGAATATATTTCATTAGTGAGACTCTTTAAGTTCAGACATATCTGTCACGAAATTTAATTTCGTGTCCATAATCACCACTCGTAAATTATGACAACCACGTATAAACTCACTGAACCATACAGGTTGAGGTCATTGCATACGTATAATCTCTCTATCAGAGGTATCCGGATTATCCCAGAGATATAGATATAAACGTCAAATTTCTATATGGATAATCTCGTCGACATATCTATTAGTAATCTCTAAATAACACTTAGAATTTACTTCTGAAGTATACCATGGCTATGGATTTCACATATTGCTAATCTCATATGGACTACCTATGCTCTGTACACAAAACTGAAGGATTCTTTCTTGATACACACAGGATATCCTGAGGATCAGTCCACACCCAACGAACAGGCGGAGGTTTGATCTAAATAGATTGGTGACGTGTCTGTCATCAAAGTGTGGAGGATATCTCATATATCCACAGTGGTATCTCAAGTCGAAGGACCACTATGCTACTCGACCCGAGAAGATTTTTATTGACGTTGGTGTATCATATATTAAGAATCTTTGGTGAGTTGTTCAGTGTTTATCCAATATAAACACCTACACATCTATACGAGTTTCCCAAGACTCATGGTTCATTGGGATAAATAATCGGACCAAGTCTCGATATACGAAACTTTATTTGATAATATATTTCTAGTAGTGACACTTCCCAAAGTCAATTACAAACCACTTTGTAACTGTGCACTACATTATATATTATCGGGTCTTTGTCTAATATATACATATCACTAAATCAAATTCAATTTCAATCTAATTATAATTAGATCGAATACGTATATAAAAACAAGAGGTGCAACCATTAATAAGTAATATTATGGAAAAAAGTATTATTCGTATTCATGAATCGGACATAAATATGATCCGGATTGGCACTCTGATCGGTGTGTAATCACACGCGTATAACGCAAGTGCACATATCGTTCAAGTAGTATAAAAAGTATCGATCCCACGAGGACTTAATACCTAATCTATTAATTTTATGAAGCCAAATGATTACTAGTATCTATTGAATTGATTGTTTGATTGGAATAGTGACTTTAAAATTAAAACAAGTAAATAAAAAGACTCGAAAGTAGATTTAGGAAAATTCAATATTAAGAAACTATCCAAGGTTGTGAATCCTTCCAATATCTTTTAAATGATAAAGTGGTTATTTCATATTTGTGTAATATATTAGTTTACTAACCTGGAACATGAAATTCTGCAAAAGCCTATGTCGATGGTCGGATGCAAATACCCAGTGTAACCCAATTAAAACATATGTCTATGTCAATCAAATTACCTGGATTCATTAAGACTAAGTTCCAATTGTGGTTACCCACGCCCGACATGTATATGTTTATCATGTAAGGAAATCTATTAAAGGGTTATTTATCCTCAAGGAATATCGTGGGCTATTAAATCTAAGACTGAAACCTAAAATTCATTTGTCAAGTTAATTTAAGTTTACCAAATCAATCTTATTAGTTAACAAGAAGCATTAAACTTAAGACTTAATAAGTAAACATTTATATTACCTAAACTATAAAATAACCCATTATAAACGGGTGATATTGGAATTTATCACAACCCCAG
This sequence comes from Zanthoxylum bungeanum, assembly GCA_019454045.1. Lineage (NCBI taxonomy): Eukaryota > Viridiplantae > Streptophyta > Magnoliopsida > Sapindales > Rutaceae > Zanthoxylum > Zanthoxylum bungeanum. The sequence goes on along the minus strand of SKCR01035572.1, from coordinate 4,875 downwards.
ATAATGGGCTTAGCTACGACATATATATAAGGCTAGTAAAAATTTAAAAATAAAAGCCATAAAGTAAAATGTTGGAAAGTAAATGAAGAAAAATACAATGAAATAAAATGATAGGGTTAGAGGATCCACTTTTATTACTACTACTTTAGATATCTCCCTTAATATAACATATTAACTTGTGTGATATTACCAACCAACCATATAGGCGGTAACCTGATTAAGTCAAATTAATAATTAATTACAAACAGACCAACCAGACGGTATCCATGCTTAGTCAGGTTAAAACCAATTTATGATTAATTACCAACCCGTCAATATAGCGGTATCCTCGTTAAGGCAAGTTCTAAGTAGTTGTTATTTTATAATTAAGGGAGATTAATCTAAATAGCAATAACAAAAGCTTTACATTTCACCCTAGTAGGGGGAAGTTACCTCCTCATTACTGAATTGTAAAAACTGAAAAAGTAAAGAAAGTAAATTACTATTACAAGAAGTAACTAAAATTAATTACAGAACTGAAATTTAAACAAACTAGATACAAACTCCTTATTATTATCAAAGAATTTAGAGAGGAATGTACATTTGAAATCAGAAAATCGGCCTGAATTTATAGGCACCAATAGGTGGTGCGCATCGCGACGCTCCATAATTTCTGGTGCCAAATACGGCTCGTTTTCTGGATCTGGAAACACATGGTGGCGGCATCAGGAGCTGAATTATTATACTGATGTGGCAATGACGTGGCGATGATGTGGCGTTGACGTAGCGATGTGGATTGTCGGCACCATATGATGATGACATGTGGCACAAGATGATTGGTTGATGATGATGTGGCTGACACATGGCAAGCTGACTTAGCATGTGACTGATGTGGACACCACGTGGCTGACATGTGGATGACACGTAGATGACATACGGTGATGGTGATTTTCGGCACCATAGGATGATGAAACGTGGCTTAGTGCACGTTATCGTATCTACTCTGATATTGACACGTGGCAGGCGCACGTTAGCCTCCGGCGCATGTTAGTAGACTTCTCAGATTGTGACATGTGGCACAGTGTATTTTAGCAGGCAGCGGCTCACGTTAGCAAAGTCCGGCGCACATTAGTGGTCGCGACGTGCCAAATTACAATTTTGTCCTTTTGTTGTCCTTTTTCACTGATTTGGCCCAAAATCACTTCCAGAGAGTCCTGAAACTTTATTTATCTACAAAATAACACAAAACGCATCAAAATATTCACAAAACTCAAGAATATATACAAAATATTAGGTCAAGTAAGTGGGAAATAGTGATACATTTACCACTCATCAAACCCCCCAAACCTAATATTTTGCTAGTCATCGAGCAAAACACAAAATAAAATAACATAAATTAAGCTAAGCTACTTTCGTAGGGATTACGGTTGCATTTAGCATATACAACAAGCCTTTAAAACCCTAGGTGTCCCTAGTGGACGAGTTGTAGTCTCATGAGGGTTACAACAACGATACCCATAAATGTTTGATAAAAGTAAAAAGATAGCAAAATTAATGCATACAAAAGCAAAAAGACAATAGAAAATAGAATAAAGAAATTAGTGACTAATCAGGTGAAACTTCTTATCCAAATTAATGGTTATTTTATTTCTTTCTAAATTACCGAATAAGTAAATTCTCCGATTATATTCACCATTCTCCATATGCACAGCCAACAAATATTAATCAACTCATTTGGCCCACAATAGTCACAAGTGCAGTTGAGAAGAGAGTAATATTTTTGTCCTAAAGTTTTATCAGAATTCATACCTTTTTACAGCAATGGAATAATTTTTCTAATTTTTCTGATTTTTTTTAATTTATATACAATATCTTCCATCCATGTAGCGAGCTTTAGGCCAGTTACTCCCAAACCAGTTGGCTTTAGGGCACCAAGTGTTAAGACACCCCTACGGACTTAATTACTTGGACTTCAGCTATATATATTTTTTCTAACATCTTCGATCCATGTAGCGAGCTTTGAGCTAGTGACTCCCAAACCAGTTGGTTTTAGGACACTAGGTGTTAAACCACCCGTACAGACTTAATAACTCGGATCTCATACATTTTTTTTGTTTTTTTTATCCTATCGTTTTTTATAGATGCTTCCTCCAATTAAATTATAGCACTTAATATTACAAACTTTCCAATGACAGCTCATGTCCGTATTTATCATGCATGTTGATAATACCTACCAGCTGAGCATATGAAGATCCATTTTAGTCAGATTTATGGAGAATTCACAAATTAAATAATTCAAAAGGAAATAAGCAAAAATTAACTTGTTCCGAAATAGGTTGAGATACATCTCAGAAATGAAAACTCCTTACACATTTCACCTGATTAATCAAATTAAAAACACAAAATATTTTTTTTTGTAAAATTTTTCAATTTTTTTGAATTTTTTCAAAAATTTTGGACTAAAAAAATAAAAACAACATAAAAATAAGATACTAGTCAACTATTCTCCACCCTCAAACCTAAATGAGACATTGTCCCCAATGTCTTAAAAAGTAAAAGATGAGTTTAGAAGATAGTACCTGGTTAGTTGAAATTTTACATCTAAAATAAAAATTAAAGGTTAAGAGACGCTTCTTACGATCATTATCAGACCAGTTTATCTGGGAAAGGATGAGGTCATTTTGTGGTTCAAAGGTTAAGATTTGGTCAATTAAATCTGGTGTAGTTCTGGCAGTGAAGAGGAGTTCTTTTAGAGGTTTTGAAACAAATTCATTTCTCCAGGCATCATCAAGAAATACATAAAGAAAATCATAAAATCCATCAGCGTTAAACAGTCCAATCGGTTTCTGGTGTATGTTCAAGTTCGCCCAAAATAGTTCTATGAAAATCTCCTCCATTGTGTCCAAGCCATCTGGCAAAGCAATAAAAGCATCATCACGGTTAATCATTTCTACCAGTCGTTTAGACATACATGGCACAATTAGTTCCTCTCCGTTTGATGGTCTTATCAGATTCGCCTCTGCCAAAGGTTTTGGGATGATTCACAGAACTTGATTGCATTCATCATGTACGGCCTTTGAAATGATCCTCATTAGTCCAAGATTGCATCCGCCATATACTAAGTGCATATTCCTTTCAGCTAAGACTCGACCCAATTCATGTGCTACCGCTACGTATTGTGGCTTAATATCAACACTAGTACCACAAAAGACACAGATATTTACAACTCGTCTTCTTGAAGTGGCTTCCATTCTTATTGTATTTCTCTCTCAAATCGGGATGCTTTCAAGAGTGCAATGATGAGTTGAATTTATAACACCTGAAAAAGGGTGTGTAATAATAGCACAAGTATCTTCCAAAGGACGATTAGTACCAAAATAGTAAATCATGAAATGTCAAAAAGTCTTGATCATGTCGGAGAAAATAAAAGAAAACAATAAAACAAATCACAATTATTAGGAAAAGACAAAGAGATAATATTTACAATAAGTAACGGCTTGAATGACGTCTATGAGTCAAGGACAAGCTTCCCATCCAATTTTTTTATAAATTGGCAAACAGGGTATTTTAGAGTCAGATTCCCGAGACTTAAATGTTGTCTTTCTTTTCGGAATTGTGTATATAACAAGCGAATTTCATGATATACATATCCACTGGGATGCGTCTCAAGAGTCTTAGATAAGTCATCCCTAATGAATTTAATCTTATCTTCACGGTTATCAGACATCATTCCTAAAGAACGACAATGAGTATCACAAAACATACGAGCACATTTATAGCATATACCCATTCTTTTAGCTCTTCTCTTTTTAGCATAGGTGCTTCTTCCTGAACCAGACAGATATGAAATAAAAGAGTCAGAGGACTCACCTGCCAATCAGACTTGTGCTTCAATAATCCAACGAATTTCATTAGGAATACCTTTGATCATCAGTAGCCTCATCCGTTCCAAGCGAGCTGTGTAGACTTTCAGCAGAATGTTTTGAGGGAGAGAATGAAATTACTTGTGAAGATTTGCGAGAGCTTCTTCCATCCTGAAATGACTTTACCTGCACAATTTAAACACACAAAAATAAAACACACCAAATCACAATATATACACAAATTGCATGGGTTGCCTCTCAGCTAACGCTAAGTTTAAAGTCGTCAGCTAGACATGACTGTCCGAACGTTAGGCTGGATATGAAAGTGTGACACTTTCTTTTTGTCGCTCAAATGATTCTTCTCAGTAATGCTTGACACGTATGTTTTTAACCTTGAATGTTTTGTTGAAGTCGGGATCATGTATTTCAACGGCTCTATCTAGTAAAACCTTGGTGATTAGGAATGGACCTGACCACCGTGATTTTAGCTTCCATGGGAAGATTTTCAATCTTGATTTGTTTAACAGTACCCTATGCCCTGGTTCTAGTGGTATACACACTAACTTCTCATAATGTCTCTTCTTGGCCTTTTCTTTGTATAATTTTTCATTCTCAAAATGCTGTATGTGAAATTCCTCCAATTCTTTGAGCTGATGGAATTGTTTCTCTTATGTTGCTTGTAGTATAAGAATAGGCTTCTTCAGTACGCAAAACATTTTATCTTCAGGCTCCACAGACAGTTTGTCAGTAGAACTTTATATTGCATTGGAGTTCTGGATGGTGCTATGTATCACATCAAGTCTGAAACATTCATCATTCTTTTCGTCATCCGGGAATTCCATGGCTTTGAAAACATTGAATTTTACTTCTTGGTCATGTACTCTCATGGTTAGTTATCTTTTTGAACATCAATAATGGTTTGACCTGTAGTCAATAATAGTCTCCCAAGTATGATCGGCACGTCTTCATCTTCCTCCATATCAAGGACAATAAAATCTTATGGGAAAATGAATTTGTCAACTTGGACCAGCAC
>SKCR01035571.1:0-98154 GCA_019454045.1 Zanthoxylum bungeanum | reverse complement strand
GTAGCATATTCTCAGTACTTAGCTTTCATGTTGACATGATTATGTGATTTGTTTGTTGTTTCTATCTTTTTATCCAATTAGTTCTCTCTCACCTCTTTGAGAATCTGTGAGAATTTAGGCAATATAAGAGCTAAGAGTGCAATTGGAACATGAATCTTATAAAATTCTGCATTATCTTTTAAAATTGTTAGTTTCTTATCCCCAAAAAAAGCAAAAAAATAAATAAATAAAACATGAACATGAACCACTGCAGTTTTATGATCCCTGTAAGAAGAATACTTGTCTTCTTGAGGTGATTTGGCTATTGGCATTTATCTGTCATGGTTGTTGATGTTCATGATAAACAAAGAGCCTAATAACTTGCCTTCTCTTACTTTCTCTACTTTAGTATCTGTAGCTACAATCTGTTTCTCAGAGCTGCTCTAGGATTGTCACATTGGCATCTGAGTTTCTGACTTTTGGGTCTCATTTGTGATATAACTAAATGTGCTGGATAATTGGTCGACATTTTCTCATTGCACGTTTATCTTGTCTTAGATCATTTAATTTGTACTATTTATCCCTCAGTAGTCTAACTACTAGTAAGTTTTAATAGGAGATGTGTTTCTACTGACCAATGTTGTTTTCCCTTTTGTTTCTTCTGTCAGGTTCTGGGAATATGGATGGCTATGTTCTTGCAATTGCCTTGGGCCTCACATCCATCTTAAAGTAAATACTGCACTTAGTACTGAATGATGATTTTATGTTTTCATTATTTGTTTCTATTCATGCTCTGCATTTTTTGTTATTTGCTTTCATAGATTAAATGTTAGTACAGTAGTTCGTGGGATTTACACGTGTCCAGAAGTTAGTCAGGGAAATAATGTTCGTCAAACTTCTGGTTGAATAATCATTTTTAAGTCAGTTAAGTAAAAAGTTACCTCCTACATCCTGAGAGGTTGAGAGAACCTTTTTGGACTACTGCATGTCACAGAATTATGCAGAGGCTATTGCGAATCGGTACCTCTGGTACATTATTCTGCTATAATTGTCGCTTTCTGTTAAGCTATGTGAACAGTTGAATTGTTTATCTGACCTTAATGCTTTGCAGCCTTACTGCAAACAAAGTGATAAGATATTTTATTTTATTTTTTTCTCTGCTTAATACTTGTGCACCCAAATGGATAATATTAATACCTATGATCGCACCCTAAATATTTTTCTATAGTTCATGTATCTAATGTATTGTGTTGTGTTGTTGAAAGCTAATTATGTATAATGGATATTGATCATATGGTCATATACAGCACCTTCTTTGTAAAACCCTTTTTCATTTACTTCTTATTTTTGTCTTCATTTTGGTTTAAAGATTGGTTCTTATTTTTCTGTGTGCGGTACCAATATGCATAAATGCTACTGACTAAGCATGATAGCTATAGTTTCTAAATGATTGGCACAATGTTGCAGATCCTTTTTCGATACACAATATTCTTTTCATCTTGCAAAGCTGAAGTTAAAGCTGAGGTCAAGTATAATGACAGTTATCTATCATAAGGTATGTATAATCTAACATATTTCAGTTAAAATTTTCAAAAATGAACTTATATAATTTAGTGGACATGATATTATTGGCTGTTCCTTTGAGAGAATCTCAGTAAATGTAATGCGAATTATCAATATCTGATTCCTGTAGAAAGTGATTGCCTTGACTCAGGTAAAAAGGGGGGCAAATAGGTAAATAAAAGCATTTTAGTTAATACAAAATCATTATGTTAGGAGAATGATTGGAATTACAGTGCAAGAATAATTAATAATTCAGATTATGAAACTCATCTAAGTTTGCTTGCCCATGTAAAGCAGAAACTTACAAAAGTTTTTCAATATGAGGATTGTTGATTTAATTTAAACTGCCAAATTTTAATTGTAATTTTTGGTGTTTATATGGAAAAGAACAATACTTGCTGATGTTTATAAAATACAGGCTTGTAAATCTCATGCCTATGAAGTATGTCAGCTAGATAATTTTAACATTGTTTTTCCTTCTTCCTTAGATTTAGTCTTTCCACATATCTTCATATAATATCGTTCCTTGCTTTATGACCTGTTTTGCTATCATTCACACTTTGATCTCAGTGTCTATATGTTAGCTTAGCAGAGCGATCAAAGTTTTCTGATGGAGAGATTCAGACATTTATGTCTGTAGATGCTGATCGCACTGTTAATTTGTCCAACAGTTTCCATGATGTGTGGAGGTAATGGTGTAATGTTGTACACAGAAAAGACTATACTTTCTGCAGTTTAGCTGTTAGTACAAATTGCTGTTGTTTTATTTGTTCATTTCTAAATTTGAAAACCTCAATTTCTCTATTTAGTGAAAATTGTTTTGATACATTAATTATTAACTAACTATTATTGACATCATGGTTATATGAATCAATCTGAAATATTTCTTTCCCTATGACTAAGCTGCTAAGGAGCACTATAGTAGCAATGGCAATCAGTTGGAATTCCCATACATGCATAGCGTTTTTTATAAAATCCGGTATAACTAGAGGCCTATATAAGCTGCACAACTCAGTCTATCAATGACTAAGCTGCTAAGGAGCACTATAGTAGCAATGACAATCAGTTGGAATTCCCATACATGCATAGCGTTTTTATAAAATCCGGTATAACTAGAGGCCTATATAGTCTTTTTCTATCTCTCCTTTTTTCGGTGAAATATTTTTGTAAGATTGGTTTGGAAGTTTTTCAAGAAGTTAACATGAAAGAAAGGACTTAAATGGAGATAATTATGTTGCATTGCTCCTTATGAAGATTTGTTTTTGTTGTATGTTTTACTCGCATCTAAACGGTATGTAGTAGGTTTGTTCTTATAGAGCTTAAATACTTTTGTTCGGCCCTTACTGCCTTACCAATTAGGTTAAGCTTTTAGGTCAAGTGTTTAATTAACATAGCATTAGAGCTACTATGACCAACTAGTCTTGTGTCCAAATCTCCCCATCTCATTCATTAAATTATGGTTTCAAAGCCAGTATGACCAGGTAGTCGTGTTCAAGATTGCCCTTAATTTAATGAGATTATAGTAAGGTGTGTTCGTTGTTATAAGCCCTTACTTTAAACATAAGCTTTTAGGTCAAGTGTTTTACTAACAGGCCCTTGTTCTGTTTTATTTCAATTTAATTTTCTTAATTCAGAAGTATGAGCCAAAATTAATTTCGAAACTTTTGCTTTTGTGGCACTAGTAGTTGGTTTATTTGTTCTTTGTCTATATGAAACGTGATTTGCTGGGTGATATTTGGTACACAAGTGTATTTAGTTAATTTAGTTTTTATGAATTTCAGCTTGCCTTTTCAAATTGGAGTGGCGCTATACCTTCTGTATACACAAGTCAAATTTGCTTTTGTTTCAGGACTTGCCATAACCATTTTACTTATACCAGGTATTATTTTCAGCTGTTGATTTGTTGAATGAAGTCCATAATAACCAGTATTCTTTAGCGGGTTTTGTACTAAGTATATGTGCATGACATGGATCTTCCCAACATCGGTAGATGGAAGTGATTAATGAATGAATAAAATTATACGTATGGTGGTTGCTTATAATGAAAGAAATATTGTTTAGTCTTCCCTGTCTCTCTTGATGTGCCTATATTTATCTATTGTTTAAATATTGTTTAGTCTTATCTGCGCCCATGCCCGCCCTCGCCCCCCGCCCCCAACCATCTCATACTGCTTGGTAGAACCTGTTTTGTATTTGTAGGATGGGTCTCATATCATTCATATCCAGTTCGAGTCCAAGAGTCAATAAAAGAGCTAGCTTTCCTTTTGAGTTAGTTCATTATGATGTTTGGGGTCCTCGTCCAGTTCCGTCTAAAGCAGGATTTCATTACTTTGTAATTTTTATTGATGATTATTCGTTTATGACTTGGTTATATCTAATAAAAAGTCGTTCAGAAGTGTTTGCTCATTTTTGTGCTTTTTATGTTGAGGTTAAAACTCAATTTAACGCTTCGGTCCATACATTGCGTAGTGATAATGCCAAAGAATATTTGTCCGCTTCTTTTCAGACTTATATAATTCAGAATGGCATCCTTCACCAAACATCTTGTGTTGATACCCCATCCCAAAATGGAGTAGCCGAGCGAAAGAACAGACATCTCCTTGCAACAGCAAGAGCTCTTTTATTCCAAATGCATGCACCTAAAATATTTTGGGCGGATGCAAATTCCACGACATGCTTTCTGATTAATTGCATGCCTTCCTCGATTCTTCATGGTGAGACTCCTCGTAGTATCCTCTTTCCCACTAAATCAATGTTTCCTATTGAACCTAGGTATTTGATAGTACTTGTTTTGTTCGCGATATCCGTCCACATGTCACTAAATTAGATCCCAAGTCATTAAAGTGTATCTTTCTTGGATACTCGTTTGCAAAATGGATAGGTGTTATTGTCCTGACCTTCATAAATACCCCATCTCTTCTGATGTCACTTTCCTGGAAGAAACACTGTATTTCTCGCCTTCTGTCTCAGCATGTCAGGGGGAGGATCATGATTGACTCATCTATACTATCACCTGTTGGGGTTGGTGCTCAGAGCGCCAATTCCCGGTTGTATTTTTTTGAGAATACTACTGTAAAACGTTTTATTATGAATAATACAAGCAATTTCTGTAATATAATATATCTTTTATTATGGTAAAGACGTAATAGACCTTAGGATGATTAGTCATGGTACTGTTGCAAAAGCGTCGCAACTGACATTGAGTTGTATTATGACGTTGTCATTCTCAGACAGTTCCTGGTCAAGGTTTACACTACTTGGTCAGTAATGTAAACCCGTTGAGACCGGTACATGTCGTATACTGGAATATATGATTCTAATGGTTTCTCAATGAACCATGAGTCTTGGGGACTCGTATAGACGTGTAGGTGTTTATAGCGGATAGACATTGAACGACTCATCGAAGATTCTTAATGGATGATACACCAACGTCAATAAGAATCTTCTCGGGTTGAGTAGCATTTGTGATTCTTCGACTTGAGATACCACTGTGGGCACATGAGACATCCTCCACACTTAGATGGCAGTCACGTCACCGATCTATTTAGATCAGACATCCGCTTGTTCGTTGGGTGTGGATGGATCCTCAGGGTGTCCTGTGTGTGTCGAGATAGGATCCGTCAGTTCTGTGTACAGAGCATAGTTAGTCCATTTATGATTAGCAATCAGATAAAAATCATGGGCCCGTGGTACACTTTAGAAGTGAGTTCTAAGTGTTCTTTTTGAGATTGCTAATAGAGACGTCGACGGGATTGTCCCTATAGAGATTTGACGTTTACATCTATATCTCTGGGATATATCCGGATACTTGTGACGGAGGAATTATACATATGCCACGACCTCAACCTATATGATTCAGCGAGTTTATCCGTGGTCGTCATAATTTACGGGTGGGTAAATTACTATCACGAAATTGGATTTCGTGACGGATATGCCTGAATCTAGAGAGTCTCACTACTGAAATATACTCGTAGAGCACTAGGGCAACATTTATAAATAATATTGATTATTTATAAGTCGTTTAAAGGTTAAACGAAAAATACATGCGAAGGGACCTAATGGTCATTTCCTAATTTTTGTGTATTTGCATTTAATGATAGATTTTATCAAATACACATTAATTAATTATCAAATTGAGATATTTGACTAATATCATAAATATATATGTATTTGATATTTAATGTAAATATAATACATATATTTAATATATTTGTATTTAAATAATTATTTAATTATTTAATTGTTAAATAATTAAATTAATTAAAAATATAAATATCCTAAGTTGTGATATTTTTTTAAATGGCTTGAGTTGCAATTGTTGACTTGATTAAATTACATTAAAGTGTTAATGATTCAATTGCAAGTTGACAAGTTGAAATTAAATGAAACAAAAATAAATATCTAGATATTTCTTATACATCATTTTCGGCCAAGGCTTAAAGTGTGAGGTATAAATTGTTTTGTTTCATTTTAGGGTTCCATAAGTTCATTAGACACCAAATACAACACAAAAGTAGTTGAGAGAAAAGCTTGAAGCCTAAAAGAAAAAGCTTGGAAATCTTTGTTATTTGTAAGTTTTTCTTTAAAGTCTTCAACATGAAATATGTTTCTAACATGCTTAGCTTCATTTTTGTGATGCTTTGATGTTATCTATACTCTTATAGTTTGTGTTTAATTGGTTGTGAACTTTGAAGAAAGATGTATGCATGTAAGTAACCTTGAAATGGTTTCAAAGGCTTACTTTTGATTCTTTGGAAATCAAGTTGCCATTCTAGAGTTGTTGAGCCACTCCTTGGTGACCTAGAATTGTTCTAGAGTTATTTCAAAGTGGTGAGGCTTGTTTGGTGAAGTATTGAATGGATTAAAGTGTTGGATTTTAAAGATTTGGTAAAATTGGTCAATTTGATGAAATTGAAAAATTAGGGTTCATAACCTATTCCAAAATTGGGGCTTTTCATATATGTGATGTCTTATAGAGTGTATATGATGCATGTAAATTTTTGGATTGATTGGATTTGATCTTGGCATGTTTAGAACACAAAAGGACCAAATTGCAATAAACCGAAAATATGGGGTGCTCTCGGCAATGTCAGAAAAGTTTGGGGATTTGTTGCAAATCTGATTTTGATGTATTGGATATGTTGAAAAATATTTTATAAGTGATTTAGAATCATCCAAAATTGTATTTGACGATTTTGGACTAAAATGATCAATTTGCAAAGTTGTGGGGCAATTCGGTAATTACCAAGAAATTTGATCTCTTGTGTAATTTTTCAAAATTTGATAATTGAATAATTAAAAAAATAAGTTTATTTGATTGATCCAAGAAAAATTTTGAAATCGGAAAATTTTTATTTTCCACTATTCCGCTGCGTCACCGGATTTTCGCCATAAAACCCCTACATCATCTGCACCCTGCTTCTGACTCGGTTCTCGCTAAGCCCCCTATCCTTCATGTCTATTCTAGACGCCAACACCCTCCTGATCCATGTTCTACACCGGTTTCTTCGACATCCGATCATGTATCCTGTGATGATCTTCCTATCGCATTACGCAAAGGTAAGCACCAATGTACTTATCATGCTTCCTCCTTTGTTTCTTATCATCAACCATTACCTTCTTCTTATTCTTTTGTTGCGTTACTTGATTTTATTACTATTCCTAACACTGTTCGTGAAGCCTTGTCTCATCCTGGATGGCGTGGATTAAAGGCCCGTCTTGTTGATAAAGGCTATGCTCAAACCTACGGAGTGGATTATGCTAACACTTGCTCTCCTGTTACTAAATTGACATCTGTCAGGTTGTTTATCTCTTGAGCAGATACTCATAATTAGCCTTTGTATCAGCTCGATATCAAGAATGCCTTTCTCCACGGAAGTTTATCTCAAGCAACCTCCAGGGTTTGTTGCTCAGGGGGGTATAGGAAGGTCTGTCGTCTTCACAAATCTCTGTATGGCTTAAAACAAAGTCCTCGAGCTTGGTTTAGCAAGTTTAGTCAGGCAGTTGAGAAGTCTGGGATGCTGAAATGTAAGTCTGATAACTCAATCTTTTACAGGCAATCTGTAGCTGGGGTCATTGTGCTAGTTGTGTATGTTGATGACATTGTAATTACTGGAAGTGATAGTAATCTTATCTCCGAAGTCTTTTCTTCATACAGTTTCACAATAAAGACTTAGGGGTGCTGGAGTATTTCTTGGGTGTCGAAGTTACAAGGAGTAAGAAATGTATTTTCCTTTCTCAGAGGAAGTATGTGCTTGACTTATTGTCTGAACAGGAAAATTGGGGGCAAAGCCATCAAGTACTCCGATGATTCCCAACGTGCAACTTACACCATATAGTACTCTGATGACTCCCAATGTGCAGCATACAAAGGAGGATGAACTATTTGAAGATCCGGAGAAGTATAGGAGATTGGTTGGGAAGTTGAATTATCTTACTGAGACTCGTCCTAATATTGTGTAATCCGTTAGTATTGTGAGTCAATTTATGTCGTCACCAACAGTTCATCACTGGACAGCTTTAGAACAGATTTTGTATTACTTGAAAGGGGCTTTTGGACGTGATATTTTATTATTTTATATACGAATCATGGACACACTCATATTAAGTGCTTCTCTGATGCCGATTGGGCAGGTTCAAGGGTACACAGAAGATCTACATTAGGCTATTATGTCTTTGTTGGAGGAAATTTGGTTGCGTGGAGGAGTAAGAAGCAAAATGTTGTATCACGTTCTAGTGCTGAATCAGGGTATCGGGCTATGGCACACTCTGTATGTGAGATTATGTGGATCTATCAACTCTTGACTGAGGTGGGTCTCAAGATTACAATGCCAGCTAAGTTGTGGTGTCATAACCAAGCTACCCTCCATATTGCATCGAATCTTGTATCTCATGAGCGAATTAAGGATATTGAGATCGACTGCCACTTCGTTCGTGAGAAAATACAACAAAGTTTGATTGATACGTGAAGACAGGAGAACAATTAGGAGATCTTTTCACTAAATTCTGGAACTGGGCCCAGGTTGATTATCTTTGTAACTAGCTGGGCGTGATTAACATCTATGCCCCAGCTTGAGGGGTTGTTATATTATATATTGTAATATATGTTACAGATTGTAATAGCCTAATTAGTGTAATTCCTAATTAAGATATTTTCCTTATTAGCATATAACTTATGTATATAAATATGTAACCTATAGCAATAGATGAATTTGAATTTTTCCATTGTCTCTTACAAAAATATTTTGTTCTAAATAATGTGTATGTTCATTCGCAAGCATAGAATTGCTGTTATGATCTTTTAGGATTAGAAAAGAGTGGCAGCTAGAATAAATTCCTTAAAATTGTTTTGATATTCACTTACACTCAGAGAATTCCTGTTATGATCTTTTAGGATAGAAAAGAGTGGCAGCTAGAATAAATTCCGTAAAATAGTTCTTTAATGGATTATTTACTAAAAATGTATAGTAAATAGTTTTTTCAATTATAGGAGTTCAGTAAACCAGTGTCTCGCATTCATGTGATGGCAGCTAGAATAAATTCCGTAAAATAGTTCTTTAATGGATTATTTACTAAAAATGTATAGTAAATAGTGTTTTCAATTATAGGAGTTCAGTAAACCAGTGTCTCGCATTCATGTGATGGCAGCTTATTGTGGGTGAAATATATAGTCTCATGGAGGATAACTTCTTGTTTGCAGTGAATAAATGGATTGCTACATTGATTGCAAATGCTACTGAGAAAATGATGAAGCAAAAGGACGAAAGGTACAGACATATTTTCCATATTGTCTTCTTCTTCTTCTTTTTTTTTCTTTTTTTTTTTTTTTTTTTTTGCAATTTTAAATTGGAAAAATATTGTCTTTTATTCTCTACTATATAGTCCTTGTGAAATTTGCAAAATTATTTTGAGATTATATTTCTATCTTCCTGAATCACTAGTTACAACTTCTAAAAGAAATCTCTTGGGGAACTTCATATTGTTAAAAACAACAATCTTTGACAGGATTAGGAGGACAGGAGAAATTATAACGCATATTCGCACTTTGAAGATGTATGGATGGGAACATATATTTTCTTCTTGGTTGATGGAGACAAGATCATCAGAAGTGAAGCACCTATCTGTATGATACTGCTAATATTGGATAATGGGAGTCATATAGTTGGCAGGGAATATATTTTCCTTTTTTTTTTGGCAGCTAGAATAGTTCTTAATTATGTTTGGTTCCTTTCTAGACGCGGAAGTATTTGGATGCTTGGTGTGTATTCTTTTGGGCCACAACACCAACTCTTTTCTCTTTATTCACATTTGGACTCTTTGCATTGATGGGCCATCAACTTGATGCTGCAATGGTAAATCAAACTACATGGAATAAAATAATGGAAAAATTCTTTTTGTTTTAATATTAGAATTCTCTGACTGTTATTTGTTATCTATGTTTCACAACAACATAGTAACTTTATAGAAAACTGATTTCTCTGAGAATCTCTATTACAGGTCTTCACTTGTCTTGCTCTGTTTAATAGTTTGATCTCTCCTCTCAATTCCTTTCCATGGGTCATTAATGGATTGATAGATGTGAGTATAACTGTTGTCCATGTGCTATGATCATTTAACTATAACTGTTGTAACTAGTAGTTGTTGATGGAATTGCTACATTTTATCCTTGCTTTATCCCAGGCCTTCATATCAATCAGACGTTTGAGCAGGTTTCTCAGTTGTTCCGAGTACAAACATAAACTAGAACGGGAAGTTAATTCTCCATTTATCTCAAATGACCTGTCTGATTTTAATTCCAAAGATATGGCAGTTATCATGCAAGATGCAACTTGTTCTTGGTATAGTAGCAGTGAAGAGGAACAAACTTTTGTGCTGAATCAAGTCAGTCTATACCTACCAAAGGGTTCACTGGTTTCTGTTATTGGGGAGGTAAATCTACCTGGAAATTTTTTTATATTCTATTTATTCGTTATTTTTATAGATATAATACCTGAGGAGGTTATTTTTGCTGTATAAAACTTAAGCAATTTGTTTACCATATGCATCTTGTTTTGAGTTCTTAGATATCTGGGTGTGGAAAACAACTAGTTTTTTTTTTGTTCCTTGAAATTTCTCTATGATGCGATTCTTTTACCATAATCAATTCAAGGAAGCCCTAGTAGCCTTGAACTTCAAATTAAATTGGTTTTAGTACACTACAAATGGCAAGGAAATGAATTTATTGATGATTAGCACTTTATGGACGTGCACATGCATTCAGGTTGGCTCAGGCAAATCATCTCTCTTAAATTCTATATTGGGAGAAACTCTACTCATTCGTGGATCAATACATGCAAGTGGATCTGTAGCTTATGTACCGCAGGTCTGCAAACTTGTACTGAATCGAGCTTGCAAATTAAGAAGCATGTTGGATACAAAATATATTTATACATTGTATTGTTTTTTAAACTGTAGGTCCCCTGGATTTTATCGGGAACAGTACGTGATAACATACTGTTTGGGAAGAACTATGATCCGCAGAGGTGTAAATCTATCGACATAAAAAGAGAAAAGAAAAAACTTATGATTTTTCTTTTTTTGTTACATTGCTTCTTTGTCCATTTCTTATCACATATATATATATTTCTGCACTTTTTTAAAATACTGATTTCCTTAGATAATTTCTCTTTGGGGGGGGGGGGGGGGGGGTTGTTGTTGTGTAGATAGAGAGAGGGGTACGGGCTACATCTGTGAATCAGGTGTCCACAAGGAGAAGTAAAAAAGAAATATAATTTTATCAACAAAAGAGCCATTATATATATGAACCCCCAATATGTACACTGCCCTCCCCTAGTGAAAATACGCTGTAACTGCAAAATGATAAAGGATGGCCCAACGCGTAAGGCTTCCCACACCATGGGCTTTGGGGAGGATCCAATATGTACGCAGTCTTACCGTTGCTTTTTTGCAAATAGGCTGTTTCCGCGGCTCGAACATGCGACCTCCAGGTCACAATGGAGTAACCTTAATGATGCAATGTAGAAATTATGTTTATGATCAATGATTTTCCCCCATCTTTATATAGCACATATCTTGAAAGGATATTTTTCCCACTTCTCTTAATTGCGGAGAAATTATATTTCTGGAGCAGATATTCAGAAACCTTAAAGGCATGCGCACTTGATGTTGATATCTCGTCAATGGTTGGAGGTGACATGGCTCATATTGGAGAGAAAGGAGTGAACTTATCCGGTGGGCAGAGAGCACGTCTTGCTTTAGCAAGGTTTTGTCATCACTCTGTGCTCCTTGTAACTAACATAATGGATTAGCCTGATCTTTACAATATTTAATGATGGGTTTAATGGGAAAATAACTAGCAGGGCTGTCTATCATGGCTCCGACATACATATGCTTGATGATGTCCTCAGTGCAGTTGATGCACAAGTTGCTAGGTGGATTTTATCGAATGCTATTACGGGTCCTCTTATGCTTCAGAAGACTCGTATTCTTTGTACCCATAATGTTCAGGTTGCTGTATTTCTTTCCTCTTTCTTGCATATCTGCATTGTTTTTGCTCAGATATTCATCTGATATCTAAAACATTTTCAGCAACAGGAAAAAGTACATTTTTCCATAAACATGTATGAGAAACTTTGTTTTAGTTTAAATGATACCTTTCAATAGGGACTAGCCTATTAACTTATGTCCCTGACACCCTATAAAAAAATGTACCTGACCAATAAGTTCAGAAAGAGGTTATTGGACTTGGATGTACTTTATTTTGATGGCATTTTTTGTATACTCATGCAAACTTACAGGATCAATTCTTCAATAAGACAAAGATGACATCTCTGGCAACAGAAAGGAGATGTCTCTCAAACGAGTTCTGATGTGTCCTAAAAAACGCTCTCTCTCTCTCTTTTGGATAGGTCTTTTTCTTGTATTCTTATTTAGAAACAACTTAATACTATGTTTTGTCCTTCTCTTAGATGCATATTTATTGTATTCAATTGAGTATTAAAAAATTCAATCAAAATGGATAGTTAAAGATGGATTGTGCATTGCATGACAATTTTGGTTTCCATTTTTCAGTGAGTTTCCCTGTGGAAATTGAAAAAGCTAGACAAACTTTTGTTGGTCATTTATGATGTCAATTAACATGTGGAGGTCATTGAATCAACTTTAAATGAAGTGTTATAATATATATTCGACTTTATTGGTCTTGAGATACACTTTTGGTGCATGGCTAGACAACTTTTTATTGGTCTGTTACAATGTCGCTTCACATGTGGAGGACCTTAAATCAGCTCTAAATGAAGCACTATAAAATATCAACAACCTTATTGGTTTCAAGGTGCACTTTTGGTGCATGATAATTTAATTACTTGATGATAGTGTCAGTTTGGTATTTTAACAGACAGTTGTCAATTGGCAATTAGAAACTGGGGCATTGATAATTTCTATGGTGATTATGTTCTGAAAAGCTTTAATGTATATTTAAATTCTTGTAGTAGTTTCTGATTTTCTGTAGCAAGGTTTAATCTTCCTTTCAAACCTCAGGCAATATCTTCATCGGATATGGTTGTTGTAATGGACAAAGGAGAAGTGAGGTGGGTAGGAAGTTCAGCTGACTTTGCAGTTTCTTCAGATTCGGGATTCTGGTCAACGAACGAGTTTGATACAGCCTTGCAAATGCAAGAACAACAAGTCAGCGTGAGCACTTCCAGTAAAAACAAACAAAGTCTCCTCCAGGAGAAAGATGTTGTGTGTGTGTCAGATAAAGCCCAAGAGATCATCGAGGTTGAGCAGAGAAAAAAGGGCAGAGTAGAGCTTACTGTATACAAGTAAGACACAATTACCAAAAGAATTTCTGAGTAAAAGACATTTAACTTTTTTTTAAGAGTAGTGATGTCCTGGCCTTTTCCCTTCTAACATCATTGGACCATTTTTGTTGTTAACTTTTATAGTTATCTGACTGTAATCTTTGCAGAAATTATGCCGCATATTCTGGTTGGGTCATTACCCTTGTTATATGCCTTTCAGCAATATTAATGCAAGCATCTCGTAACGGAAATGATCTATGGCTATCTTATTGGGTTGATACAACAGGGAGCAGTCAGACAGAATACTCTACATCCTTTTATTTGGTAATTTGGTTTTTTTATTTTCGATATGATGCCTTTTTGTATGCATGTATTTATACCTTTTTGAACGTACGGTCAGATGATAAATTATATTTGGGTTGTCTTGGAGTAAATATTAAACTTACCAAATAATTATCTTGGACTAACATAATTGGTGGGATCTCTGCTTCAACATTTTCTTAAAATGCAATGTGTTACCTCAAGGAACAATTTTGGTTGACATATCTTGTTGAACTGTTAAGTTCACCCAACTTATTTGTTTATTATTTGGTTGAATTTTGGCATCTAGAAGATATTTAACTTGACTGGACAAGCCTTAACCCTGAGTAGTTTGCCATTTAGCAGTTAGCACATGGGAAGCTCTGTTCTGGGTTGCGTTATATCTAATTGCTGTGTAGTATTTTTCTTGCTTACTACTAGCATCAGCTGAATGGGCGATGAACTTGCTATTTGGAAAGTTTATTTTTGTTTTGGTGGACTTACTACTTCATGATGTAGGTCGTACTCTGCATCTTTTGCATCTTGAACTCCTTCCTAACATTGGTGAGGGCTTTCTCATTTGCATTTGGTGGCTTACGAGCTGCAATTAAGGTGCATGATACGCTGCTTACTAAGATCATCAATTCGCCTGTCCTGTTCTTTGATCAGACACCAGGGGGAAGAATACTTAACAGGTAAAATCTGAATGCTTCTTCAAAATCATACCAATTCTATTATATCCAGCTCTTTCTTTCAGTTATGCAATATTTTTGTTCCTTTGTTGGTGCCTTGTCCTCTATTTATTATCCTTCTGTTACAAGAAACTTACCATTTTATTCCACATATTTGTTACGTTGTTTAGGTTCTCTTCAGATCTGTATATGATTGATGATTCTCTTCCATTCATTCTCAACATTCTCCTAGCCAATTTTGTTGGCTTACTAGGTATTGCAGTGGTTTTGTCATGTGTGCAGGTAGTGGAGAAAATTAAATTTCACTTAAGACATTATGCTTTTCTTGGTGTTTAATCTTTAACCATTCTGAGAAACAAGCTGTTTATGCATGTGTAGGTCTTCTTCTTGCTTCTTCTAGTGCCATTTTGGTTCATCTATAGCAAGCTACAGGTACTGTGTTTACTTGGTCATAGTCTGGCTTTAAATTATATCAACAAGGTCAAGTGATTGTATGTGCTTTTGCACGTACATTTATTGTTGTAAACTTGTGTGTGCATCTAGAAGAGTTGGAACTGAAGGGAATAGGCGAGATATCTGGGGGAGATTGTGTACATCGGAGATGGATGTAAGGCCATCCAAATTTTTGATAAAGGCTTAATAAAATATTCATTGCTGAAATAATAGAAGTTTGAATTATGTGTTAACATTTGAATTGTGTATAATAGCCTATCAAGTGCTATGAATCCTGTTTATCAGATATGGGAGATAACTTGTGTTTTAAAAAATAGGATATATTAATGCCCCTTTTTAATGTAAAATTTTTGAAAGAAAAGAGGAAGAATTCATCTGTTTGTTTGCCTGGTACTAGAGAGTAGAAAAGATCTCTTTGTTCAGACTCTGAATTGAAGCATAGACCTCGTATTTCTACATCCCATGCTAACTTCAGAATCTGATGTGACCTTATTGTGTTCCCAAAGACAAGAAAATAACTGGTAGAAATAAATTTGTAATGGTAAATAACATTTTATCTTTAATCCCATTAGTCACAGATTCAAGGGTTGTGTAATCATATAGAAATTTTCCCTCTAGAGGTATTCCAGTACCAGGATTGAACTTAACCTTTAAGGGTACAATTTATGAGACTCGGCTAGATTGTTAGAACCTTAACCAGCATTATATAAAACTGGAATGAAGTGAATTGTAATCTTATTGTCATTTTTAACTTGGGTCTGAGAACGGAAAATCATATTCAAAGTTTAAATCCATATACTGAGTCAGAAATTCTTCAGTTCTTCTACAGGTCAACATCAAGGGAATTGCGAAGGCTGGATAGTGTTTCTCGTTCTCCAATTTATGCATCATTTACGGAGACACTCGATGGATCGTCAACAATAAGGGCTTTCAAGTCTGAGGTTGATGTTTGAATTACTGGTTTTTTCTTGGATATTTTGGTTGACAACTAGTAGCTTAACTTTTTCAACAGACTTGAAAAAAATACCAAATATGCAAGTTTCCATTCAAATCAGAAATTTTAAGTAAAATCACATTAAAGCTTTGCCACATTGCCTGAATTAGCTTGTAAAGGATGTTTACAGGGGGAAGTTAATCTTATATCAGTACGTTGGAATTAGACCTGCAAACATCTTCAGGACATTATCCCAGGCTTTGCTCTAAAGACTGCCTAGGGTTTAAAACCTCACATAATTTAACTTTGATTCAGACCTTACTGGATAAATATACCAACTTAATGTCATTGACAATATCTTAATCTGTTTTCTGTAAAGCCCTTGACAACTTATTTGTGAATCACACTTAATGGTAGAAACTGTTGTACTACTTTGATCATGCTCTAGAGACAACATAAACTAATTAAAAAAAAAAGCTTATTTGTACTAATATATAGGTTGTGGACAGGAGTATTTCATGGCCAAATTCAATGAGCATGTGGTATTGTATCAGCAAACTTCTTATTCAGAGTTGACGGCAAGTTTGTGGCTTTCCTTGCGTCTTCAGGTATGTCTGAGATTTGAAATGTTTTTCCATTGCTATGAAATGCTTACAATATGTACTAAAATTCTGATAATAATTGTGATATTATGATTTATGATGCTTTCATTTTCTATTATATTATGCACTTGCCAGAGTATGATTATGTTTGTAACCTGCTGTCATTAATCAGCTGTTAGCTGCATTTGTCATCTCATTCATTGCGACAATGGCTGTTATTGGATCTCATGGCAATTTACCAATTACTTTCAGTACCCCAGGGCTGGTATCTTCTTCAATCCCTCTTTAATCTATAACCTTTAAAGCATTGCTGTCCTCATTCTGAGTTATGAGCCACACTCCAATTATCGCCCTCAAAATGATATCACATATTCAACCAATTAAACAATTTTACACTGTATATTTTTCCACAGGTGGGATTGGCTCTTTCCTATGCAGCACCAATTGTTTCTTTGTTGGGGAGTTTTTTGACAAGTTTTACAGAAACAGAGAAAGAAATGGTTTCACTTGAGAGAGTTCTTGAGGTATGAAGATAGCCTCTATCTTTTTATGTGCTTTCCATCTGATTACTTACTGTTTATCTACCCCTAGTATATGGACGTGCCACAAGAAGAAATTTGCGGATGCCAGTCCTTGAGTCCAGATTGGCCATTTCAAGGATTGATCAAGTTTCAGAATGTTACTATGAGATATAAGCCGTCTTTGCCAGCTGCTTTGCATGACATCACCTTTACAATAGAGGGAGGGACACAGGTCAGGGCACATATGAAGCCTGATATTGGCTGTCACAAAATTTACATTCAATCACGATAATGTGTTTGGAAGTTATTTTTCCCTTTAGTTAGCCACCTCTCACCGTAAATTCATATGCTTTCAGGCTGGAATTGTTGGAAGAACAGGTGCCGGAAAATCTAGCATCTTGAATGCACTTTTCCGCCTTACCCCAATTTGTGGTGGACAAATTTTGGTGGATGGTCTCAACATAACGAATGTTCCTGTGAAAGATCTTCGTGCACGGTTGTCTGTTGTTCCACAGAGCCCCTTCTTGTTTGAGGGATCTTTAAGGTACGATTTAGTACAAATGTTTCGATTTTTCCTTGATCGAATGTGGATACTATAGGCATATGCTTTCTTTGGCTAATAAGTGAACATTATACAGTAGCTTAGGATCATTGACTACACCAGCTGCAGCTCTCAGTTCAATATGCTTGTATTATTTGCAAAATTTCTAGGGATAATTTAGATCCACTCCGCACAAGCAATGACTTAAAAATCTGGAACATTTTGGAGAAATGCCATGTCAAGGAGGAAGTAGAGGCAGCAGGAGGACTGGATACTTTTGTAAAGGAATCTGGGATTTCATTTTCTGTCGGGCAAAGGCAGCTTCTATGCCTTGCACGTGCTCTTCTAAGGTCTTCTAAGGTAAAAGAGGGATATTTTTGTAGTTTTCATGTGAAATGACTCCATTCTATTTCAAATCATAATTTTCTTCAAATGCTTGCTTGGTTCATGATTTCATCCGTAAAAGACACTGAAGTAAGAATAGCTTATTGCTATGGTTTTTTGATTTAGTAAATGACATTCAGAATATAACATGATACAGAAATTATGTCATTTTTCTGAAGAAGTATCACTGTTCTCCCAGTTTTCAATTGTCAATGTTTCTTCCTACTTATAGGGTTGCTACTAGATACTTGACATTTGACCCTATTTGACATTAATGACTTCAACTGAACTATTAGACTTCTTTTGTTTTTCCCCTTCCCCTTCAAGAACCTCTTATTTGGACCAAACTACATATTCTTGAGTCAACATTGTTGATCTTCATTGTATTTGCTGGAACCTTTCAAATGGCACTTACTGCTGATTCAGCCGGTGATTAGCCTATCCTGCAAAATGCCAAGTCAATTTTTTTATGAAAATTTTTCTGATACTTTTTCATCTTGGATACTAGAAAGGAAATTATCTTATGCTTTCGTAGAAAAATACAAAAGCTAGAAGAGTTTAATAACAGGTGGAAACTGAAATGGAATAGAATAGGGGAAGCTTTTGCACTATACCTAAACCTTCAAGGTAGCTTATTTGTGGGTTCCGTCTCCTTTAGTTTTAATGAAATTAGGTGATGATTTTGGCTAAATTAACTATGTAGATGAAATTTTTAGGGTGAGATATATTATTTACAAGGGTGTGTGTTTGCGTATGAGGAGTGAAAGAGAGTGAGTACTTACAACATTAAATATCTCAGGTACTCTGTTTGGATGAATGCACGGCTAATGTTGATACTCAAACAGCTTCAATACTACAGAATGCAATATCTAGTGAATGCAGAGGCATGACAGTTATCACAATTGCTCATCGCATTTCCACAGTTTTGAATATGGATGAAATCCTCATTCTTGATCACAGCAACCTGGTATGCTTCTCTTTCAATACAGATATATATTTTTCCCAATCATAGATGTCTCTGTGATCACCTTGTTGTGAAAGGGGAAAAGTACAGCTGTTTAAATTCTGTGTAGTTCTTTTTCTACAAACTGAACTTTCATGAAAGTCATGAAAGTTATGATTGTATGCGCTGAATATCTTGGTGCAAGTATCAATCTAAGAGTACTAATAACCTTATGTTTTCTACATAAGAACTAAAAAAAATAAAAAATTGCCTGTCCAGGTTGAACAAGGAAATCCACAAATTCTTCTTCAAGATGACTGCTCGGTATTTTCGAGTTTCGCTAGGGCTTCCACAATGTAGCGCTGAGATCTTATTATCATCAAAATTTCGGGTTTGCATAGTGTTTGACCTTAGATTAATTTCATCTGAAACTTATACTGTTTACCTAGGATCATTATCTTGAATCAAGCTAATTAAAACTTAAGGCCAAGTTTATGAGTCTGCAGTGTCAATACTTGGCATGCTTGCTTTAGAAGTCATTACTTGAAATTAGTTTAATCTTCTCTTTTCTATTTTTTGGTAACATAATTACTATTTTTCTGTAGAATACACAAATGGTTACGAAACCACTTATTTGGTAACATGATTCCAACAGATGGTAATACTATGGTAAGATGCTTATATGTTCATAGTGTCCAAAGAGAATCATGATATGCTCGTTGAGCAAAATCTGGTAAAATGCTTATATGTTCATAAAGTCGAAAGAGAATCATGATATGCTTGTTGAGCTAAATAAAATTAATTTTGAGAATTTACTTTTAACTAGCAACCAGTTGGACCGGGTCGGGTCAGGATTTGCTAATTCAGATCTCGGCCCGATTATACAATAAAAAAAAAAAAAAATCATCTCAAATCCCTACTGAAAATTTCATAGTCAAAACCTTATATTCACTAGGAATAAAATGTTCTTTTGATCAATGATGTATGATAAAAGGTAGTAATTTTTCTGACCTTTGTCTTGAGCATAATTGCTGTGACCAGAGTTTGAAGCTTTCTGCAAGTTTCTTCCAGGCACAAATTTAAGAGCTTTACTATAATATTTTAGCTGGGCATGACTTACCACGTAACTTTGGCTAATTTAGCTTGTCGCTAGTTCAATTCGCTCATTTTTAATAGAGAATCATCCATTCATCTAAAATTAAGTTTAAGTATCAAATATTTTTGATTTTTAAAACTTTTCGTCTATCCATCCCCCTTTTTTTTTAAAAAAAATAATAATAATTTACATTCAAAAACAAGTAATAGAGGACATTTACATTTAAAAATTATTCCTGACAAAAGGATATTTTACACACACAAATATAGTAATTTAAGTATAAAATATATATTTTCCATAACTTAGTATGGACATAATAAAATTTCAAAAACCATAAATATTTTCAAATTATTGTTTAAAATTGGGAATACAGATGATGTTTTTTTTTTTAAAAAAAAAAAAGAAAAAAAAATGTTTCTGCCTGATTTTAATTATCATATACAAACATTTAGCAATATGTATCTGCTCCCAATGGGTGTGGTTTGGTGGAAAATAGCTTAGGACTTGGTTGTCAGGTCCTGGATTCAAGTTCAATCGGTGCATTTCTTGTAAGAGTCGGGACATGTGGGGGGTTTTCCCTGCTTCGCTTAAGCCCAGGACGAGTGGTTTTACGGCGAAGTTCCCAACGTTTCCAAAAAATACATGCATATGTATGCCCGTGGCATGATATAATTGTCAGTGTATCCGAGACATGACCGACAGGAGATGCCATAACCACCTTTAAGCCTCTAACATGCAAATACAAGACCTGAGCTGAAACGTGCAATGAATTGTGACACTCATGAATGAACTTGGATACACGGTGAATTATTACTATATGCCAACTAAATAATCTTAAAAGTCATGTATTAAATATATAAATCATATACTTATTCACATACAGTATAAATATGTCGTATTTACTTATTCTATGACATATCAACTAATATTAATACTCGGCCTCATGGCCTACAACATGATATAAATATGTGGACCCATGATATGCATGACTCTACGATTGCAGTTGGCGTTCATCTTCTCGATCTTAAGCGTATGGAAAACAAAAATCTTTAGGTAACCTACAATCAAAATTGAATTTGAGAGAGGGTCAGATCTTTTGAAAGACCAGATGATTGGATACCATAAAATCAATGAAATTCAAAATATAAAATCCATGAAAGAACAAATTTTGAAATAAAAAATTTCATCCTTTTTTTTTCGGATAACCGCATCAAAAACCAACATGATTCTATTGTCCAGGTCGTGTTCACCAGACCGGACAATGTACGAACAAGACCATGTCGATAGAGGATAGTAGGTCATCCATTTTCTGATGGTCAAGACCCATAACAAGCGTCACAGAGGTTTTAAAACTATAAAATATCATTCAAGAATCGTGACGGAAATATTATGTATCACATCCAATCAAAACAAAGTTATCCGAATCATTTACTTTCAAAACACATCATAATCAGATAATCGGAGTATCAGAAAAACATATAAAATAAAAGTATCATAAAATCAAAATATCAAAATTTCACACATGTCCCCTTAGGTAGGGTAGAGGTGACACAAAGTCGTGAAACGATAGAGTTTTCCCTGTAATGTGGACTAATCCCTGAACACAAAGCTAAAATATGATCTATAACAATGTCATCATATATATATATATATATATATATATATATATATATATATATATATATATATATAATATATATATATATATATATATATATATATATATATATATATATAGGATATCCATGATCCATCTTAAAATAATCATCTAAGATAAAATATATATATACATCAACGTATCAAAAATAGGTTTTGTGCCCATATTAAAATAATATACACACACAAGGAAGATATATCTAGACCCTTCATCTCAAAATACATATCCTATTCCAAAAAAAAAAAAATACATATCAAAAGACATTGCATACGTATAATCCCTCTGTCACAGGCTATCCGTATTATACCTGGGATATAAATAACAACGTCAAATTCGTTCGGTATAATACAGTCGAATTTCAATTTACGATCTCTAAATAACACTCGGAACTGATTTCCGGAAGTTATACCACGGCCATGGATTTACTAGATCGTAAACACGTGTTGGATGCATGTGCCTTGTACATAGGACTGACGGATCCTATCTTGATACGCACTGGATATCATGAGCATAAGTCCACACCCAACGAACAGGCGGAGGTCTGATCATGAATAGATCATTGACGTGACTGCCATCAAAGTGTGTAGGATAACTCATATATCCCATTGTGGTATCTCAAGTCGAAAGACCACTATGCTCGCTCAACTCGAGAAGGTTCCTATTGACGTTGGTGTACCATCTATTAGGAAACCTTCAGTGAGTCGTTCAGTGTCTTATCAAATAAACACATACATGTCTATATGAGTCTCTCAAGACTCATGGTTCACTGGGATAAATAATCGGACCAAGTCACGATATACGACATGTACTGGTCTCAGCGGATTTTACTAACTGACCCATGTTAGCAAATCTTGACCATGAACTTTATTTAAGGATATACATCTTATAGTGCGCTTCCCAATGTCAATTACAAACTACGTTGTAACTGCGCACTATATTGTAAATCCTAGGGTCTTTGTCTAATATACACGTATCACTGAACCAGATTCAGTTTCGATCTAATCGTAATCAGATATCTAATCGTAATTAGATCGAATAAGTGTATAAAAGACAAGGGTGCTACCAATAAATTAGTAATATTATGGAAAATATAATTGCTCGTATTTATGAATCGGACATAAATACGATCCGGATTGGCACTCCGAGCACCAACCCTAACAATTTCTCCCACTTGCTCTAGTGCCAATCCATGGTATCCTATACACATCTTAATGTGTTTCGCATACTCATGGCCCTCAAGAGCTCACCAGCACTCAAGAGGTAGGCAACAACAAGTAAGCCTGCTTTAACAAATCGAGTCTGACAACAAACCTAACTGGTTTCCTAAGCCAACATCATTCATATTTTGTAGAATCCAAATTTCACATCAGTATGACTCAGATGATATATTAGTAATGTGTTATAGCTATCGTGTTGTCTATGTATTTTGAGATCAAATCCAAATACTATAAGACAACCGTAGGCACAGAACTAATAAGAAAACTTCTAATCTTTAGGGTCACTATGCAACTTCATAAGTCAATACTTCATAAGTTGCAACTGATTCCACTAATTCAGTAGAATCAATGGTGATACTCCCACTGCATATTTTCTGACTTTATATGACATAGACCATCTAATGTCATAATTAGAATCAAAACTAATCTGACACCTTATGGTTGCAGACTAAATTCTCCATGAACAAGAAATTAGTTCTTAATATCTCAAAGATCACAAAGAACATGTTTCAAGACTCATCATATGGTCTACAACATATCAAAATTATTCGTAACAATTACGATTAAATTGATATCTTTAATCGCACATAACATAGTATTCATTATGTCATAAACCTATGATGCATAAGATTGACTAGACATTCTAATCAATCTATCTTTCGAAAAAGGAATCATCCTTTACGAAAGATGAATACTATATATATAAAAGACACGTTAACTGTCAAACATTTATACTAACTTTCATACAGATAGTCCTAATGTGTCCTTTATTAGA
The DNA here is from genome assembly GCA_019454045.1 of Zanthoxylum bungeanum. NCBI lineage: Eukaryota > Viridiplantae > Streptophyta > Magnoliopsida > Sapindales > Rutaceae > Zanthoxylum > Zanthoxylum bungeanum. The sequence continues at coordinate 74,696 of SKCR01035571.1, read as the reverse complement.
TCATATCTAATGCGTGACTAATGGGAGTATCTCACAAGTCTCTCAGTTTTATATCTTATATAAAACTTTATATCAAATATAAGTGAGACTACTCCCACTGATTTCACGGAGAAAAGAAGACTCATGATATGTAATACTAGAAAGAAATTTGTACAATACTTATTCTCTATACTTTGATAAAACCAGACAATCTGACTAATATCAAAAAACAGAGAGCACTAATTTCCGGAAAGCTTATCTGAGTCTACAATAGGCTCCATAAGCTAGTATATCAAACTGTGATCTTAGCAGAATACAAACTCTAGGGCCATTCTAGAATGAACTCTTCAAACTAAGATCACGACGGATCTCTCATTCGAAGAAATCACTCAAGAACGCCACTTTGCATTCTTTAGCCAAAATACACTGTTTAATATCAACATTAACCAACAAATCTCTAATTATTTAATTAGTGCGACTAGAGACAAGTTTCCTCAGGATCTACGATAGATTACTGAGAATAATTTTCTCACTGTCATACAATAAAGGTCAAACCTTTATCAAGCTCACTATGTTTTTGCTGCGCAAATAATTTGCACATTTTATGAACGATTCATAACGAAAGCTTAATCAAGTTCAAAACTTGATTGTATTAAGTTATGAACAATCTTAGATCTATGGTTCAATGCTAAGTTCCGGAATCGATATCAAATATCGTTCCCACTATAAGTTATAGGATAATTTTCTTCGATAAGAAAACAACAGAATCATTAAGTATCAAATATTTTGTAAATGATTCTGACATCCTATTAGACTCATACGGAAGTTGTCTAAGGGTCTTTTCATCTTATTAATTATGTAGTTCCACTTATAGTTTATCATTCTCACATTTGACTTCAATAAGTCAAGTCTTTTCTACAATCGTCAACATCCAATGTTAAGCACACCAAGTAGTAAAATAATTTTATTACTCAGGATCGTAGAAAAGATATTCTATCAAATAGAATACAATATTCCATTAAATAGAATAAATGATAAACCATACTTGTACCTCCGAGGCGCAAGTACTTTCAATTATATAACCATTATATAAAAGAAAGATTCAAATCTCAAACTTTTCAAGATTCGAATTTTCTACGATACATATCATATATGTAACTGTAAGAACGAATGGAACATTAATTAAAGAGATGAATTAGTGTTACTGGAGCATAACTCCCAAGAGTATTGAAAAACTAATTCGGTAATACTCAATGTCAATGAATCAAATCATATAAGATTCGACTACTCCCACTGACCAATTCCATCATAATGGAATCGTGGAAGTTTAATATTGAGTAAGAATCAAATTCATTAAATAACTTTAGAACTAATTGTCTTTTAAATTCATTTGTTTGATCATATCAAACATCTTCGAACACTTCAAAGATGTGCAATGAATTTCTAAAGATACAGTTTTCAACACTACGGATAGAATATCTTTGAACTATTCAAAATATTCTATCCGAGTTTCATTAGAAACATATTGACAGTTCTTGATCAATTCAAGACGTTCAACATGTTCTCTATTAGAAACACGTAACTAAGTCATGACAATTCATTAACTAAGTTACGGAGTAAAGATAACTATCTAAGAGAATTTCTAATTCATTAAACCACATACATCCAATGTATTAGTTTAATAAATCTGTGGTCCAATGACGATCATTTGTTAAATGAGATTTAATCACATTCCTGAATATAATATCCATTAAATGGATAAGGATATGTGGTGTGATCTCGTATCAGACCATCCTTTACCATAACGAATAAGCATCTAATGCTTTTATGATAAAATCTCATAAAGCACAATTCTAAGTTATTTAGTTTACCGAATATTTTCTTAATGTTTATCTTTCATCAATGACACTACTAGTCGTCTTAAAATATGTAACAACTGTTTGTACATAACAAGTAACTATCCAATAATCACCAGTTTTGATATCAGATATCAAAACAGTTGTTGAACATTATTTTAAATAACTAGACTGGAGATCCGGTATCCAATACCTACAGTTGTCGTATTGTGAGAATCAAAATTCTCTATACACAACTATACGCATCTCCTTTCCTAAGCTTTATAATTTGCGTTCAACTATTCACAACGATTGTAAAATAATTGATTAGCAAACTGTGTCAGACACGTGACTTCTAAAAGTCACTAAAAGCCAAGAAACTGTTGGACAATTATGACCCATAACATCACTATTTGTAAAGAAGATTGTGTTTTTGTACAAATTAACTATGTGACAAAAGGAAATTGCTATTTTATCATTATTGTAATTAGATTACTTGGATATATAATGATAAAAGTCCATATGGTTAAATCAGATTAATAAGATATGAGATAGTATTAATCTACGAACGGTTTAATCATTAAATATCCATAGTCGTAGTATTATCGAGACTGTACATCGATAATGGAGAATAGACTAGTATTACACTTGTGCGCGTTATGGAAGCTTAACGGCATAGTTCTCATATATTTAGGTATTGGATACTCATGCAAGTGTAATAAGAGGTTCTGTTAGCCGTTGGACCGGGAACAGTTTCGCTCTGGATAGACCCCATCGGAATCCCATTGGTAGTATGACTATGTGTTTATGGGAATCCGAATCATGGTAGATGTATGTGATCTTTAACCTGAGACTTACGTCGCTATTACTTGTGACAATCAGTTTACTTTGATATTGGTCGTCTGGAGCTTTAACAGGTTATGTGTACGCCTCTATTGGGTTTACTGAGAATCGTAGTGTATTGGATGTGATGTCAAAATGGTAGTATCACTTCAGTCATATGAAGATAATGGTCACACAGGATACAGAACTAGTACTCTTAAAAGCTGCAGCTATCGGGAAAGTATGACTAAGTCATGACTTTCCGATTACGGAGACTAGTTACTCGGGATCCGATATATGCTTCGTACGGGGCAGACACAGAGTCAGCCCTAGGCCTAGCATGTGACATCCGATACTGGATCGTATTACGCATTACATTGTATTACTACGCTTGATACATATTATATTCCTCAGAGGATATTTCTGGAGAATTGGGTAGGCACGGTGCTTTGCTAGAAGCCAACCATGTCTTGTAAATCAGTAAGAACATGGTACGAGGTACGCACATGTTTGGATGGTCCGATGACCGTATTTACTGCCAACATATCCAGGAATCTCTTGGGTCGCTTCCCAAAGATTCACCAATGACATTTGACTCGAATAAAATTAATCTGGGATTAATTATGAGAGAGAGAATTAATCTAGGATTAATTGCGGCAAGAATTAATCAGGGATTAAATTCGTATAGAAGAGAGAACGCGATTAATTTAGAATTAATCGATTAAATAAATTTAATAGTTAAATTAGATTTTTCTATTTAATTTATTTATTTGGGCTAAAATAATATATTGGATATATTAATTGAAATTGGATTTCAATACAAAATTAAAATTGGATTTTAATTCGAGCGAACGAATTAATTTAGAATTAATTCGTAAGCGACTATCGTAATAATTTTACGAGGCATAATTATTTAATTAAATTGGATTTAATTATGTAGTGACGGCAAATTCGTTTAATTCGGAATTAAACGAACGAGGCCCAAGTCTAGTTGCGTGTTGTGTAAGCCAACTTAAATTTTGACTTTATATGAGGTTGGACCCATGACTTACATCAATTGTCACAAATTGATGGAAGTAGTTGGCAATTTTAAATGATGCATTTACTTCACAAACCAACCAAGTTTTTGAAACACACAACACTATTCACTCATCTCTCTTCTGTCTTCCTCTTGGCCGAAACTCTCTCTTTTGAAGGGAAAAATTTTTTGCTTCAAAAATTTGATCAAGCTATCACTTGGAGAGTCTTTTAAGGTGATAGGGAAACTCACCCAAGGGTTTAACAACAAATCAAAAGCTTGGAGCTTCATCCAAAATAAGGAAATTTCGAATTTCTCCTAAAACCAATGTAAGTAATTCTGCAACTTTACTTGGTTAATTCACACGCAAATCATGTTTAGGATCTTGGAAGCATGTCTTAGAGACTAACAATGGTATCAGAGCCTTCTAAACTTGATTTGGAATTCTAGGGTTTATAAACTTTATTTGGGTATTTTTGCTTGGAGCATGATAATTCAAAATTGAGTGTTTGGTTGATATTAGATGATGATAACTTAGAGTTGTGCATTGTTGATTTGTTGAATTATTGATTTTTTCAAATTTCCCCAAATCCCTAGCTTGGTCGAACATACCCTAGGATTATCTCATGGTGATTTTTTTGAAGTTAGACACTTGGATGTGTTAAAGGCATGAAATAAATATTGAATGTTGATTTAATTGGATTGAAATCAAATTGGATGTTATTTTCATGTAATTGCCGTGAATGAGCATGTTATTGGAAGACTTGATTTTGCTTCAATTTGTGTTGGACATGAATTGGAATGATAAAGTACGATTAATTAGATTAATTAATGTTTTGGAAATATTAGATTAATTAATTAGTTGTGTTAATTACACTTAAATTGAATTAATGAAATATTTGGAATATTGTATTAATCTAATTTGGTTATATTTGGGCTAATGGACTTGGTTGGGCCAAGTTTGGTTTTGGACAATTGGGTTGGATCCAATTGGGCCTAAACCATTTCCATAAAAAGTCCAAAATATGATTTTGTGCCTTTAATAATTTAATTGGGCCTAATGGGCCAAAATTGATTTTTGGCATAGGGTGATTCCTAAATGGGCCAAGACATTATGGGTTTGATCCATAATGACCAAAAGTCCATGTCTAAAAAATTAATTAAAAGCCCATTGGACCTAATCGGATTGGCATTGGAGGCTAAATGGGCATTTGAGACCCATTTGGATTGGATTTGGAATCCAAGTCTAAAAGGGCATTATTATAGGTGTAATTGTTTAATTTGGAATTAAACATGAATTAGTATTGGATACAATTTAAAATGGATTTATAATTGTAGTTCGATATAATTCAAGAATACTTATTTTGAGTATTTATTCTTAAACGAGTTGGACTCCCGCAAATCAAATCGTTGTATGAACATTGGATGGTCATTAATTGAAGAATTAATTAATTGGATTAGATTGATTGCAACTAGGGGTGTGCATCGGTCGGTTCGGTCGGTTAATCCTTGATTTTTTAACCGTAACTGAAATTTTCGGTTAAATAAAAGTGTGACCGATTTAACCAATTTATGACACATAACCATTAACCAATTAACCATTATATTTCGGTCGGTTATGGTTAATTCGGTTATTAACCAATCCAATAAATTAAAATTTAATATTTTTTATAAATTTTAATTAGTAAAATTATATATGATGTAGGTCGGTTCTACCGACATTTTCGGAACGTTTCAACCAGTCGAATCACTGACGCATTAATTTTTTTGGATCACTAATTCGATCACATATCTGATTCTAAAAATACTGATTCTAACTAACATTTGATTAAATATATCTATATTTAATTACATGCAAGAGAAATATTTTTTAAACCCTCGATGATTGTCATGGCCTCAGATTTCCTTCAAAATATCATGTTATAAATTTTAAGGGTCACGAATCCACCACGATGCAAAATCTACACATTTGAAATTTTATGTATTTTTTCCTTTAAATTCTTGAGAGAAATTAAAAAGAGTCAAAACCAAGCTGTTAATGCAGTTTGTCATTTGAATTTTATCAATTTTATTTTCGGGTAGTATTATCAAATCAATATAACTACAACCAATTGAGAGTTTACATGCAAACTATCTTAACTCTAAGAAATTAAAGGATTCGCACGCGCTAATATATATATATATATATGGTTTAATTTTGGTTAATCGGTCGGTTCGGTTATACGAATCTCATAACCATAATCGAACCAAATAACCGAAAAGGTTAAAAATTTTAACCGCAATAATTGATTTAACCGAACCGTAATAAATAAATGGGTCAGAACGGTTCGGTTAATCGGTTAAAATTGATTAATGCACACCCCTAATTGCAACATGCTATGTGTGAATACTTGGATGTATTTGTTGAATAATGTATATCAGATGGATATTAGATGGGTGGGGCAATTTTGGAAATTATTGTAAATATGGTATTTATTTGAAATTGGACATGCGTGTCCAGCCTATCACCTCATATTCTCATTGTATTCTCTTCTCACCAATTCCCCTCAATGTAAATGAGGTTTCTTATAGTGTTATGTAATTGGGTTTTAGAAGAATGTAAAGTGCTAGCGGGAGAGTGAACAATTTGTGAATATTCATCTGCATATCATTATATATTTATCGCGCCTTATTATGCTTTTAGAATGCATGTTTAAGGGTGTATGATGAGACCTAATCAAAGATAATAAATTGGTTGCCAATTTATGAAAAACACCCTCATTTTTAATATTAAGTGTTTCCTTCCATTGAGTGGTTCTCTCTCAAGATCCAAGATTGGTTTTGATTTGTTGGCCAAAGTCAAGATCATTGTCTATCGCGGATGTGTTTGAACCATGAAAGCTTTTTTATATATCGCATGTCTTGGGCAGTTGTGACTTGTTGGCCAAAGTCAAGGTCACTCATGCACATCGATGTGGATTACGAAGCTTTTCCACTGTCAATGGGTCGCGTTTAACTGTTAGGAAATATGTTAGGAAACATGTTAGGAAATATATTGGATATATGTTTCGGACTTGGATGTCCACCTATCGGATCTAGGAATTGGATGGGATCCAATTGATCTTAGAGATCTACCTAATTAAATTTTATACAACTTGTTGGCCAAAGTCAAGGTTGTGTATTATTTAACGGGATCCTAGCCTACTAGGAAACTGGGTTTCCCGAGTACTCGACGGAGGGTTAGAGGCTCGCCGAAAAATAGTGGGAGGCTAGTATTAAATTTACAATTTCGTTTAATACTCGCTAAAATACGTGCTCTTTTATTATTTATCGTCATTATATATATTAGTTGGACTAATATTATTTTATTGTTTTCTTTGAACAGTTAGACTGTACTCAACAGTACTCCATTTGTAGTTGGTTATAGTTGGACTATAGTAACCATTGCATTTGAGTGTACCCGAAATATTTGATTGGATAGTTGGACTATAGCAATCAAAATGGCTGGAAAGATTAACCTTAGGGACATAATTATGGGCGAGAATGTCTTTAACGGCGTAAATTTTCCAGATTGGTAAATGAATCTCAGGATAGTCCTGGGAGCTGAGAAGTTGCTCTATGTTATAGAGAGACCTGTTGGATCTGAGCCCGGACTTGAGCAGCCATTAGAGCATGAGCTTTGGAAGACTTATCGTGATGATAACTCTACTACTCAATCTGTTATGCTTGCTACAATGACTCCTCAATTTCGTCGTCAGAACAAGGGATTGGATCCTTATGCGATGATGTTGAAATTGAAGGATCTTCATAGATCTAATCTTAGATATCAGAAGTACGATTTGCAGAAGAAGATCTTTCGCTCTCGAATGTCAGAGGGTACATCTGTCGAACACTACGTGTCGCAGATGATTGCTGACATCGAACAACTAGGTCAGCCGGGCATTACCTTTGAGGCCGAGACTTCCATAGATTTGATCTTACAATCTCTGCCTGATTGCTGGGGCGGGTTCGTCATGAACTACAATATGATGAACCAAGAGAAAACTCTTGGAGAGTTAATGGCTATGCTGAAAGAGGCAGAGCCAGAGCTTCTGAAAGGCAAGAAGCGCGAGGGGCATCTTACTTCGACATCCCAGAAGGCCAAGGCTTGGCCGAAGGCTTCTGGGGGTGTGAAGAAGAAAAATAAAAAGGGCAAGGCTAAATCGTCAGAGTCTTCTGGGAAGACAAAAGACATATCCCAAGACATCTGCCTACACTGTGGCAAACGGGGTCACTGGAAGCGTGACCGCCATAAGTACAAGGCTGACTTGAAGGAAGCGAATGCGGGCAATGCTCCGACTTCAGGTATGTTTGTTATTGAAATAAACATGTCCACTACTAGTTTTAAAAATTGGATTTTTGATACTGGATATGGTACTCACATATGTACTGATGTGCAGGATCTGCAGATTAGCAGGAGACTGGCTTCAGATGAGATCGACCTACGAGTCAGAAATGGGACGAGAGTCGCCATTTTAGCCGTTGGCACTTATGTTTTGAATCTGCCCTCGGGGCATGTACTTACATTAGGCAACTGTTATTATGTACCTAATTTACCGAGGAGTATAATCTCTGTATCTAGTTTAACCCGATACGGGTATACCTTTGTATTCCGGAACACTGGATGTTTTGTATATAAAGATGATATTTTGATATGTACAGCAGATGTTAATAATGGCCTTTATATTTTGAATATAAACGAATCTCAAACATATAACATGTCAAAAAAAAGGCTCAAACTGAGTAAAACAGATGAGACTTATTTGTGGCATTATCATCTGGGACACATTAACAAGACTCATATATCCACTCTTTCGAAGAATGGATACTTGGACGGATTTGATCCTAATTCATATGATGTCTGCGAATCTTGTTTATTAGGCAAAATGCCTAAAACATCTTTTAGTGGTAAAGGTGTACGTGCCACCGAACTGTTAGCCCTCGTTCACAGTGACGTATGCGGGCCCATGTCTAGCCAGACTAGAGGTGGATATGAATACTTCGTAACCTTTACGGATGATGCATCGCGTTATGATTATGTGTATCATATGAAACACAAGTCGGAAACTTTTGAGAAATTCAAAGAGTTTCGACACGAAGTAGAAAAATAGACTGGCAAAAGTATTAAAACATTACGGTCAGACCGTGGTGGAGAATACTTAAGCAATGAGTTTCAAGATTACTTGAGAGAATATGGTATTCTTTAACAGTGGTCTCCTCCCGGAACACCTCAATTGAACGGTGTGTCCGAAAGGAGAAACCGAACTTTGTTGGACATGGTAAGGTCATTGATGAGTCGCACAGAGCTACCAATTTCCTTCTGGGGATACGTATTAAACAATGCAATACTTATTTTGAATAAGGTTTCGTCAAAGTCTGTTGGACAGTTTCCATATGAAATATGGACAAGAAAGGAACTGGGTTTCTCATTCCTGAAGATTTGGGGATGCTGGGCATATGTTAAACGTTTGGATGGTACCAAACTAGAACCCAAATCGGATAAGTGCCTATTTGTAGGTTATCCTAGGGAAACCAAATGATATTATTTCTACAACCCACAAGAGAACAAAATATTCATTGCTCTTCATGCAGTTTTCCTTGAAAATGAATTCATAAATGCAGTGGTAAGTGGGAGGAAAGTACAACTCAATGAAAATCATAGTGATACTGTTCCTGGCACCAACCCCCCTCACGGAACAGCAACAGTCCATCAGGGATGAGACTGTTCCACGATCTTTTAATACACAAGAACCGCGTAAGTCGGAGAGAGTCAGAAAAAAACCTGAGAGGTATGGGTTTCTGATCTCACCTCATGTAGACATTAATCTTATTGAGGAAGATGAACCGGCTACGTATGAGGAAGCAATACAAGGTATCGACTCCGCGTTATGGCAAGAGGCCATGAAGTCCGAAATGGATTCCATGTATACCAACCAAGTTTGGACACTGGTTGATGTACCAGAAGGCATTAAGCCTATTGGTTGTAAATGGGTCTTCAAAAGGAAGACATACATGGAAGGCAACATACAAACGTACAAAGCTAGGTTTGTAGCCAAAGGTTATCGTCAACGACATGGTGTCAATTACGATGAAACCTCTTCACCTATTGCCATGATGAAATCCATTCGGATAATGCTTGCTATTGTTGTATATTTCGATTATGAAATATGGCAGATGGATGTCAAAATCATTTTCCTTAACGGAAACCTTTTTGAGGATGTTTATATGCAACAGCCTGATGGCTTTTTCGTACCAAAATATGCAAACAAGGTTTGCAAGTTAAACCTATCCATTTATGGATTAAAGCAAGCATCGCGTTCTTGGAACCAACGTTTTGATGAGATCATAAAAGAATATGGTTTCATTCAAAAGGAAGATGATTCTTGTGTATGTAAGAAGGTTAGTGGGAGTGCACTGACATTCATTGTCCTATATGTTGATGATGTATTGTGACGGGTGTTGTCACACGCGTATAACGTAAGCACACGTATCGTTCAAGTTGTATAAAAAGTATCGATCCCACGAGGACTTAATACCTAAGCTTTTAGTTTTATGAGGTCAAATGATTACTAGTATCTAATGGATTGATTGTTTGATTGGAATGGTGACTTAAATTTAAAACAAGTAAATAAAATGGCGCGAAAGTTGGTTGAGGAAAATTCAAATTTATTAAACTATCCAGGGTTGTGATTTCTTCCAATATCTTTTTAAAGATGAAGTGGTTATTTCATGTTTGTGTAATATATTGGTTTACTAACCTGAAACAAGAAATTCTGCAAAATCCTCTGTCGATGGTCGGATGCAAATACCCAGTATAACCCAATTAAATCATATGTCTATGTCAATCAATTTACCTGGATTCATTAAGACTAAGCTCCAAATGTGGTTACCCCCGCCCGATAGGTATATGTCTATCCTGTAAGGAAATCTATTAAAGGGTTATCTATCCTCAAGGAATATCGTGGGCTATTAAGTCTAAGGCTGAAACCTAAAATTCCTTCGTCAAGTTTATTTCAAGTTTACCAGATCAATCTTATTAGTGGCCAGTTAACAAGACGCATTAAGCTTAAGACTTAATAAGTAAACATTTATATTACCCAAACTATAAAATAACCTCTTATAAACTGGTGATATTTGATTTCATCACAACGCCAGATAAAGGGCTTAGCTACGACACATATTTACAACTACCAAAAGCTTAAAAATAAAAGACATAAAGTAAAGTGCTGAAAAGTAAATGCTGGAAATTAAAAAGGTAAAAGTACAATGATTAAGTCATATAGGCTGTATAGATATCTCCATTAATATAATATATTAACTTGTGTGATATTACCAACCAGCCATATAGGCGGTAACCTGATTAAGTCAAATTAATAATTAATTACCAACCGACCAACCAGGCGGTATCCTTGCTTAGTCAGGTTAAAACCAATTTAATATCAATTACCAACCGGCCAATATAGCGGTATCCTCATTAAGTCAAGTTTTAAATAGTTATTATATTATAATTAAGGGAGATTAATCTAAATAGAAATAATAAAAGCTTTACCTTTCACCCTAGCAGGGGGAAGTTACCTCCTCATTACTGAATAGTAAAAATTTAAAAAGTATAGAAAGTAAATTACTATTACAAAGTGTAAATAAAATTAATTACAGAACTGAAATTAAACAAACTAGATACAAACTCCTTATTATTCTCAAGGAATTACAGAGAGGAAGGTACATCTGAAAATGAAATTTTGAGCTGAAATTATAGGCGTCGACAGGCTTCACGCGTCGCGACGCGCCATGATTTGCGACGTGGATTGCGGAGGTGACGACACGTGGCACTTGGATTCGCGATAAGGTGACACGTAACAGAGGGCGTCGGCAACTCAATGATTGTGCTGACATGGCGATGTTGATTGTCGGCACCGTGTGATTGTGACACATGGTAAAAGATGATTGGTTAATGATGACATGGCTGACATATGGCAAGCTGACTTGGCATGTGACTGATGTGGATGCCACATGGCTGACAAGTGGATGACACATAGGCGACATGTGGCGATGGCGATTGTCGATAGCATGTGATGGTGACACGTGTCCGGCGCACGTTAGCATGATTTGCTGTGATGTTGACACGTGGCAGACACACGTTAGCAGATTCGGCGCACGTTAGCATCTGGCGCATATTAGCAGAACCACTCTGATTGGTCCACGTGTCCCGGCGCATTTTAGTAGAGGTCCTGCACACGTTAGCGGTCGCGACGCAGGCTACCAAAAGATGATTTTGCCATTTTGTCCGTTTTTCACTGTTTTGGCCCCAAATTGCTTCCGGAGAGTCCTGAAACTTTATTTATCTACAAAATAGCACAAAACACATCAAAATATTCACAAAACTCAAGAAACTATACAAAACTACCGAATAAGTAAATTCTCGGATTTTTTTTACCATTCTTCATATACACAGCCAACAAAATATCAATCAACTCATTTTTGCCCACAATAGTCACAAGTGTAGTTGAAAAGAAGGTAATATTTTTATCCTAAAGTTATATCAGAATTCACACCTTTTTTTAAGCAATGGAATATTTTTCTGATTTTTCTGATTTTTGTTTTTTATATTTATATACAATATTTTCCATCCATGTAGCGAGCTTTAGGCCAGTGACTCCCAAACCAGTTGGCTTTAGGGCACTAGGCGTTAAGACACCCCTACAGACTTAATTACTCAGACTTCAGATATATATATATTTTTTGTAACATCTTTGATCTATGTAGCAAGCTTTGGGCCAGTGGCTCCCAAACTAGTTGGTTTTAGGGCACTAGGTTTTAAAACACCCCTACGGACTTAATTATTAGGATCTCAGAAGTTTTTTTTTTAGATGCTTCCTTCAATTAAACTAGAGCACTGAATATTACAAGCATTTCAATTACAACTCAAGTCCGTATGTTACCATTTATGTTGATAATACATGTCAACTGAGCATATGAAGATTCATTTTAGTCAGTATTATGGAGAATTCACAAATTAAATAATTCAAAAGGAAATAAACAAAAATTAACTTGCTCCGAAATAGGTTGAGATACGTCTCAGGAGTGGAAACTCCTTACACAGCTATCTCACACCAATTTCACCCGATTAATCAAATTAAAAACATAAGAACACAAAATATTATTTTTGATTTTTGTAAAAATTTTCAATTTTTTTGATTTTTTTTCGAAAATTTAGACTAAAAACTGCAAAAAAATAACACAATAAAAACAAGATACTATTCAACTATTCCCCTCCCCCAAAACTAAATGAGACATTGTCCCCAATGTCTTAAAAGGTACAAGATGAGTTGAGAAGATAATACCTAGTTAGCTAAAATTCTACATCTAGAAAGGAAATTAAAGGTTGAGATCCAGATTTATTCAACGCTTCTTACCACGATCATCATCAGACCATTTTATCTTGGAAATGATAGGGTCAATTTGTGGTTCATAGGCTAAGATTTGGTCAATTAAATCTGGGGCAGTTCTGGCAGTGAAGAGGAGTTCTTTCAGAGGTTTTGTCAGGAACCCATTTCTCCGAGCATCATCAAGAAACACACAAAGAAAATCATAAAATCCAGCAACGTTAAACAGCTCAATCAGTTTCTGGTGTATGTTCAAGTTCGCCCAAGATAGCACTATAAAAATTTCCTCCAATGTACCCAAGCCACCTCGCATAGCAATAAAAGCATCAGCACGGTTAATCAATTCTACCAGTCGTTCAGACATACCTCACACAATTAATTCCTCTCTGTTTGATGGTCCAATAAGATTCACCTCCGTCAAGGGTTTTGGGATGATTCCCAGAACTGGATTGCCTCATTCCTGTACGGCCTTTTAAACGATCCCCATTAATCTAAGATTGCCACCGCCATATACTAAGTGCATATTCTTCTCAACTATGACTCGACCCAATTCTTGTGCTGCCTCTATGTATTGTGGATTAGTACCAACACTAGTACCGCAAAACACACAGATGTTTTCAACTCGTCTTCTTGAAGTAGCTTCCATTTTTTTATGTACTACTTTCTCAAATCTGGATGCCTTCAAAAGTGGAATGATGAGTTGAATTTATAGAACCTGAAAAAAGGTGAGTAATAATAGCACTAGTACCTGCCAAATGATAATTATTAGATAAACAGTAAAATAAATCGTGTTAGTAAAAAAGATCTGGATCCTATCGGAGAAAATAACAAAACAAATCACAATTATTAGGAAAAGATAAATAGATATAATATTTACAAGAAAGTAACAGCTTGATTGACGTCTATGCGTTAGGGACAAGCTACCCATCCAATTTTCTTATAAATTGGCAAACAGAGTCTTTTAAAGTCAGATTCCCGAGACTGTACTGTTGTCTTTCTCTTTGGAATTGTGTATGTAATTTGCGAATGGCTATATGAACATATCCACTGGGATGCATCTCAAGAGTCGAAGATATATCATCTAAAGACTCCTTACTCAAGCCATCCCTAATGAATTTAATTTTATCTTCGCGATTATCAGACACCATTCCTAAAGAATGACAACGAGTATTGCAATTCCAGCGTGCACATTTGTAACAAACACCCATTTGCTTAGCTCTACGTTTCTTTGCATAGATGCTTCTTCCAAAACCAGGAAAATAAGAATTACAAGAATCAGAATACTCACCTGCTAATCGGACCCGTGCTTCGATTACCCAATGAATGTCATTAGGAATACCATGGATCGTCAGAAGTCTCATTCGTTCCAAGGGGGCTTTGTAGACTTTCATCAGAGAATTTTACGGGAGAGAAAGAAATTGCTTGTCAAAATTTGCGAGAGCTTTTTCCATCGTGAAATGACTTTACCAGCAAAAATTAAACACAAAAAAATAAAACACACCAGATCACAATATATACACAAATTGCATGGGTTGCCTCCTTGCTAGCGCTAAGTTTAAAGTCGTTAGCTAGACATGACTGCCCGAACGTTGGGCTGGATCTGAAAGTGTGACACTTTTTTTTTTTTCGCTCAAATGATTCTCCCCAGTAGTACTTGACACGCTGACTGTTAACCTTGAATGTTTCGTTGGTGTTGGGATCAAGTAACTCAACAGCTCCATATGGTAAAACCTGAGTAATTGATGAGTGGTAAATCTATCACTATTTCCCACTCATTTAACCTAATATTTTGTATAGTTTCTTGAGTTTTGTGAATATTTTGATGTGTTTTGTGTTATTTTGTAGATAAATAAATTTTCAGGACATTTTGGAGGTGATTTGGACCAAAACAGTGAAAATTAGAAAAAAGGCATTTTGGTAATTTGGGCGCGTCGCGACGCGCAAGCCCTTGGCGTCGCAACGCCAAACATGCACCGAACAGTGTTAACATGTGCCGGGTCCACAAATCAGAATCTGAGAAAATTTGACTTTGCTAACGTGCGCCATGCCACGTGTCACCATCACAGCCGATCTGCTAACATGCGCCGTGCCACGTGTCATCATCCTACGGTGCCGACAGTCACCATCTCCACATGTCGCCACGTGTCACTCCATGTGTCTGCCATGTCATCCTCCACATCACCGATTGACCGAGTCAAATGGCCACGTCATCACCACGTCATCATCAACCAATCACAGTGTGCCACGTGTCGCAATTCTATGGTACCGACAATCAAATTGGCACGTGTCGCCACGCCAGCGACACGTCAGCATCAATTATTGACTGACTTATCCTTATCTGACACGTGGCGGATAAGAATCTGAGCCGACCAATCAGAAGCCGCCACGTGTCACAATAATTGAGCTCCAACCACATTGCCACGTGTCGCCTTATCACCTTATCCAGAATCTGAAACCGACGAACCAGAAGCTGCCACGTCAACCAAACGGGCGTCGCGACGCGCTACCCTTACTGACGCCTATAAATAGAGCTCGAAATTTCAGTTTCAGATGTACCATTCTCTCTCATTTCTTTGATGTAAATAGGGAGTCTTCTCTCTAGTTTCTTTTAATTTCAGTTTTGTAATTAAATTTTAATTACTTTTTGTAATAATAGTAATTTACTTTCTTTATTTTTACAGTTTTTACTATTCACCATGAGGAGGTAACTTCCCCAGCTAGGGTGAAAGGTAATTCTTTTACTGTTGCTATTTAGATTAATCTCCCTTAAATATAATATATTCACTACTTAAAATATTGACTTAATGAGGATACCGCCAGATTGGTCGGTTGGTAATTAAATTTTCTTACCGCCTATATGGCAGGTTTATTTTTGGTTCCGCCTTTATGGTTGATTGGACTTAATTTGACTTAATTAGGTTACCGCCTATATGGCTGGTTGGTAAAATAATCACAAGTTTATATATTATATTATGGGAGATTTCTAAATAGTAAATAGTAAAAGTTGATCATTTTACCTTAGCATTTTATTTTATTGCAATTTACTTTTCAGTTTTTACTTTTCAGCATTTTTACTTTATGTCTTTTATTTTCAAGTTCTTACTAGCCCTAGTTATGTGTTGTAACTAAATTAGTTATCTGGGGTTGTGATGACTTTTAATATCACCGGTTTATAAGGGGTTAGATTATAGTTTGGGTAATATAAAGATTTATTTATTGAGTCTTAATCTTAATGATTTTTATTAACTGGCCACTAATAAAATTGACTAGGTAAACTTAAAATGAACTAGACATAGGGATTTTAATTTTAAGACCTTAACTCAATAGCCCACGATCTTCCTTGAGGATAGATAACCCTTTAATAGATTTCCTTACAGGATAGACATATACTTGTCGGGCGGGGGTAGCCATAATTGGAACTTAAACTTAATGAATCCAGATAATTTGGTTGACATAGATATGGTTCAATTGGGTTAAATTGGGTATTTGTGTCTGACCATCGACAGAGGCTTTCACATAATTTAGTGTTCCATGTTAATAAATCAATATATTACCCAACTATAAAATAACCACTTCATCTTTAAAATGATATTTGAAGAAATCACAACCCTAGATAGTTTTTAATATTGAATTTTCTTAAAATCTACTTTCGAACAATTTTATTTACTTGTTTTTAAATTTAGAATCGTCACCATTTCAAATCAATCAAACAACCTGTTATATACTAGTAATAATTTGACCTCATAAAATTAATAACTTAGATATTAAGTCCTCGTGGGATCGATACTTTTAATACTACTTGAACGATACGTGTGCTTACGCCGGTCAAGTTTTTGGCGCCGTTGCCGGGGACTTATTTATCTTTCACTATTAGTTTAGAGGTTAGATGCCTTTACTTGTATCTAATTTTCTTTTTACTTATTGTTTTTGTTTTCTTGTGTTTTAAGGTTCTCAGAAACTTCATGAGACGAACCAGAAGCTTTGAACTTCGACCGCTTGACCCGGAAATTGAAAGAACCATCAGACAGTTGAGAAGGGAACGACGAGAAGGCCAAGAAGCAATTGTTAACATGGAACCTGAACCTTTAGAGGTTGCACACCAATTCCCATTCGATACAGAACCATTGCGGTGGTTGACAGACTCATTTAATGTATTGTACTTCCTCCCTTACCAGCAAATGCGGGTGACATCAAAACATGCATTCAGATGATTCAGCAGTCATTGCAGTTTAGGGGGAATGTAACTGAAGATCCTAATGCCACATCAACAACTTCCTGGAAGTTTGCGGCACTTTCAATTACAACCGAGAAGCTGAAGAAGCAATGCGACTGTGAGTTTTCCCATACTCCTTGAAGGAAAGAGCTAAAGCTTGGCTACATTCACTACCAGCAGGTTCCATCACAACTTGGAACACTTTAGCCACCAAATTTCTTGCAAAGTACTTTCCACCAACCAGAACTGGAAAGCTGAGGAATGACATCACATCCTTTGTGCAATAAGACTCAGAAACTCTTTACGAAGCTTGAGAAAGGTACAAAGATTTGCTTCGGAAATGTCCTCACCATGAGATTCCAAAATGGCTTCAAGTCCAAACATTCTATAATGGACTTTCTGGAATAATGAGAATCACAATCGATGCCGCTGCTGGAGGACCTTTAATGGCAAAAGAAGAAGATCAAGCCTGAGACCTAATTGAAGAAATGGCCAACAATAATTCCTTGTGGCCAACTGACAGAAGCATGATCCAAAGAATTGCAGGAATTTATGAAAATGGAGCCAATACAGCAGTCAACACCAAGCTGGATCAGATATGCAAATTTATGGAGACTCTTACCACTGGATCCATAAGTTCACCATATGGAGGAGCACCAGAGTCGAACCAACTTGAAGAGACGGTGAATTTTGTCAACAATTTCAACAGACAGGGGAACAATCCATATTCCAACACCTACAACCCAGGGTGGAGGAATCATGCCAATTTTTCATGGAGCAACAATTCAGGGCAACAAAACTATCCACCACCTGGATTCCAGCAACAAAACAAAGGTAATGAGCAGGTAAATGAACTAGGAATAGCAGAAGTGCTGACTCAGTTAAAAAGGTACGATGCTATGTTTCAGAGCCAATCTGCTTCCATCAAAGCACTAGAGAATCAAATCGGACAACTGGCCAATGCTCAGAGTTACAGACTGCCAGGAAATCTTCCCAGCAACACAGAACCAAATCCAAGGAACAAAGGGAATGAGCAGTGTCATGCCATCATGTTAAAATGCGGTACTGAAATTAACAAAGATGTTGGAGCCAAAACAACTGCTGAGGAAGTTCCAAAAGAAACAGGGCAACAGACGGAGGAAAAAGAAGCAAAGGAAAAAGAACAGACCACTCTACCTCCATATTTTCCTCAGCGTCTTCAGAAAAAAAACTGGACAAGCAGTTTGCTCGTTTCCTGGAGGTGTTCAAAAAGTTGCACATCAACATTCCATTTGCAGAAGCCTTGGAACAAATGCCCAGCTATGTAAAATTCATGAAAGCTATTCTTTCACGAAAATGGAGATTGGGAGATTACGAGATAATAGCATTGACAGAAGAATGCAGCGCCATCATTCAGAGGAAACTTCCCCCGAAGTTGAAAGATCCTGGCAGTTTCACCATTCATTGCATCATAGGAGAACATAACTTTGGTAAGGCTTTATGTGATTTAGGTGCAAGTGTTAATTTGATGCCTTTTTCTATTTTCAGGAAACTGCAGATTGGAGAAACAATGCCCACTTCAGTCTCTCTACAACTTGCTGATAGAACGCTCGTATTTCCAAGAGGCGTAGTTGAGGATGTGCTGGTCAAGGTTGACAAATTCATTTTCCCAGCATATTTTATTGTCCTTGATATGGAGGAAGACGCAGACGTGCCAATCATCCTCGGGAGACCATTCTTGGCAATAGGTCGAACCATTATTGATGTACAAAAATGAGAATTAACCATGAGGGTACATGACCAAGAAGTAACATTCAATGTTTTCAAGGCCATGAATTTCCCAGATGATGAAAAGAAGGAGGAATGTTTCAGACTTGATGTGATACACAGTACCATTCAGAACTCCAATGCAATGCAAAGTTCTACTGACAAACTTAAAACATGTCAATTACCTGTGGATCCTAAAGATAAAGCATCTTTTGCACTGAAAGAGCCAATTCTTGTATTACAAGCAACATAAGAGAAAAAGATCCACCAGCTCAACGAATTGGAGGAATTTCACAATCTGCCTTTTGAGGATGCCAAATTGTACAAAGAAAAGGCAAAGAAAAAACATGATGAGAAGTTAGTGCGCATACAACTGGAACCAGGGCAGAAGGTTCTTCCCATGGAAGCCAAAATCACGGTGGTCAGGTCCATTGTGATCACCAAAGTTTTACCAGATAGAGCCGTTGAGATACATGATCCTGACTCCAACAAAACTTTCAAGGTTAAAAACAAGCGTGTTAAGCACTACTGGGGATAATCATTTGAGCGACAAAAAGAAAGTGTCACACTTTCAGATCCAGCCTAACGATCGAGAAGTAAAGTCTAGCTGATGACTTTAAACTTAGCGCTCGCAGGGAGGCAACCCATGCAATTTGTGTATATATTGTGATCTAGTGTGTTTTATTTTTGTGTGTTTAGTTTTTGCAGGTAAAGTCATTTCACGATGGAAGAAGCTCTCGCAAATCTTCGCAAGCAATTTCCTTATCTCCCTTAAAAATCTCTGATGAAAGTCTACAAAGCTCGCTTGGAACGGATGAGATTACTGATGATCAAAGGTATTCCTACTGACATTCGTTGGTTAATTGAAGCACGGGTTCGATTGGCAGGTGAGTCTTCTGACTCTTTTATTTCACATCTGTCTGGTTTAGGAAAGAGCACATATGCTAAAAAAAGAAGAGCCAAAAGAATGTATGTTTGTTATAAATGTGCTCGTATGTTTTGTAATACTTGTTGTCGTTCTTTAGGAATGATGTCTGATAACCGTGAAGATAAGATTAAATTCATTAGGGATGGCTTGAGTAATGAGTCTTTAGATGATATATCTTCGACTCTTGAGACGCATCCCAGTGGATATGTTCACATAGCCATTCGCAAATTACATACACAATTTCAAAAAGAAAGACAACAGTTAAGTCTCGGGAATCTGACTCAAAAAGACCCTGTTTGCCAATTTATAAGAAAATTGGATGGGAAGCTTGTCCTTGACGCATAGACGTCAATCATGCCGCTACTTTTCTTGTAAATATTATATCTCTTTGTCTTTTCCTAATAATTGTAATTTATTTTGCTGTTTTCTTTTATTTTCTTCGATAGGATCCAGACCTTTTTGACTATCACGATTTATTTAACTAATAATTGTCATTTGGCAGGTACTAGTGCTATTATTTTACTCACCCTTTTCAGGTATTATAAATTCAACTCATCATTGCACTTTTGAAGACATCAAGAGTAAAACATGGAAGCCACTTCAAGAAGACGAGCTGAAAACATCTGTGTATTTTGCGGTAGCAGTGTTGGTACTAAACCACAATATGTAGAAGCAACACAAGAATTGGGCCGAGTCTTAGCTGCAAGAAATATGCACTTAGTATATGGCAGAGACAATCTTGGACTTATGGGGATCGTTTCAAAAGCTGTACAGGAAGGAGGCAGTCATATTTTGGGAATCATCCCAAAACCCTTGGCAGAGGCAAATCTTATTGGATCATCAAACGGAGAGGAACTGATCGTGCCAGGTATGTCTGAACGACTGGTAGAAATGATTAATCATGCTGATGCTTTTATTGCTTTGCCAGGTGGCTTGGGCACATTGGAGGAAATTTTTATAGTACTATCTTGGGCGAACCTGAACATACACCAGAAACCAATTGGGCTGTTTAACGTTGATGAATTTTATGATTTTCTTTGTGTGTTTCTTGATGATTCCCGGAGAAATGGGTTCGTGTCAAAACCTTTGAAAGAACTACTCTTTACTGCCAAAACTGCTCCGGATCTAATTGACCAACTCTTAGCCTATGAACCACAAGTTGACCCTATCATTTCAAAGATAAATTGGTTTGAGGACGATCGTGGTAAGAGGCGTCGTGTTAATCTGGATCTTAACCTTTAAATTTTCGTGTAGAATTTCAGCTAACCAGGTACTATCTTCTAAACTCTTCTTCTACTGTTTAAGACATTGGGGACAATGTCTCATTTAGGTTTGAGGGAGGGAATTAGTTGATTAGTATCTTCTTTTTAGTTGTGTGTTGTTTTTATTTTTAGTTCAAAATTTTTCGAAAAATACAAAAAAATTGAAAATTTTTCAAAAATTACAAAAATATTTTGTGTTTTTGTGTTTTTATTTTGACTAAAAAGGTGAAATTGGTAAGAGATAGCTGAGTAAGGAGTTTCCACTCCTGAGACGTATCTCAAACCTATTTCGAAACAAATTGATTTTTGTTTATTTCATTTTGAATTATTTAATTTGTGAATTCTCCATAATACTGATTAAAATGGATCTTCATATGCTAAGTTGACAGGTATTATCAACATGCATAATAATATACGGACATGAACTGTAATTGAAAAGTTTGTAATATTCAGTGCTCTAGTTAAATTGGAGGAAGCATCTCAAAAAGCAATGGAGTAAAACAAAAAAAATCAGAGATCCGAGTTATTAAGTCTGTAAGGGTGTTTTAACACCTAGTGCCCTAAAGCCAACTGGTTTGGGAGTCACTGGCCCAAAGCTCGCTACATGGATCAAAGATGCTGCAAAAATATATATATCTGAAGTCTGAGTAATTAAGTCTGTAGGGGTGTCTTAACACCTGGTGCCCTAAAGCCAACTTGTTTGGGAGTCACCGACCCAAAGCTCGTTACATAGACAAAAGATATTGTATATAAATAAAAAAAAAATCAAAAATCAAAGAAAAAATCAGAAAAAATGAGAAAAATTATTCCATTGCTACAAAAAGGTGTGAAATCTGATAGAACTTTAGGACAAAAATATTACTCTCTTGTCAACTACATTTGTGACTATTGTGGGCAAAAATGAGTTGTTTAATATTTTGTTGGCTGTGTATATGGAGAATGGTAAATATAATCGGAGAATTTACTTATTCGGTAATTTAGAAAGAAACAAAACAACTAGTAACTTGGAGTAGAAATTTCACCTGATTAGTCACTAACTTATTTATTCTCTTTTCGCTTGTCCTTTTGCTTTTGTGTGCATTAGTTTCACTACCTTTTTACTTTTGTAAAATGTTTGTGGGTATCATTGCTGTAAACCCTCACGAGACTACAACTCGTCCACTAGGGACACCTAGGGGTTTAAAGGCTTGTTGTATACGCTAAATGCAACCGTGATCCCTATGAAAGTGGCTTAGTTAATTTTTATTATGTTATTTAATTTTGTGTTTTGCTCGAGGACTAGCAAAATGTTAGGTTTGGGGGTGTGATGCGTGGTAAATCTATCACTATTTCCCACTCATTTAACATAATATTTTGTATAGTTTCTTGAGTTTTGTGAATATTTTGATGTGTTTTGTGTTATTTTGTTGATAAATAAAGTTTCAGGACATTCTGGAGGTGATTTGGACCAAAACAGTGAAAATTGGAAAAAGGGCATTTTGGTAATTTGGGCGCGTCGCGACGCGCAAGCCCTTGGCGTCGCGACGCCTAACATGTGCCGAACAGTGCTAACGTGCACCGGGTCCATAAATCATAATCTGAGAAAATTTGACTTTGCTAACGTGCGCCGTGCCACGTGTCACCATCACAACCGATCTGCTAACATGCACCGTGCCATGTGTCATCATCCTACAGTGCCGACAGTCACCATTGCCACATGTCACTCCATGTGTCTGCCACATCATCATCCACATTATCGGTTGACCGAGTCAAACTGCCACGTCATTGCCACATCATCATCAACCAATCACAGCGTGCCACGTGTCGCAATTCTATGGTGCCGACAGTCAAATTGCCATGTGTCGCCATGTCAGTGCCACGTCAGCATCAATTATTGATTGACTTATCCTTATCTGACACGTGGCGGATAAGAATCTGAGCCGACCAATCAGAAGCCGCCACGTGTCACAATAATTGAGCTCCAACCACTTTGCCACGTGTCGCCTTATCACCTTATCCAGAATCTGAAACCGACGAACCAGAAGCTGCCACGTCGACCAAACGGGTATCGCGACCCGCTACCCTTACTGACGCCTATAAATAGAGCTCGAAATTTCAGTTTCAGATGTACCATTCTCTCTCATTTCTTTGATGTAAATAGGGAGTCTTCTCTCTAGATTCTTTTAATTTCAGTTTTGTAATTAAATTTTAATTACTTTTTGTAATAATAGTAATTTAATTTCTTTATTTTTACAGTTTTTACTATTCACCATGAGGAGGTAACTTCCCCAGCTAGGGTGAAAGGTAATTCTTTTACTGTTGCTATTTAGATTAATCTCCCTTAAATATAATATATTCACTACTTAAAATATTGACTTAATGAGGATACCGCCAGATTGGTCGGTTGGTAATTAAATTTTCTTACCGCCTATATGGCAGGTTTATTTTTGGTTCCGCCTTTATGGCTGGTTGGACTTAATTTGACTTAATTAGGTTACCGCCTATATGGCTGGTTGGTAAAATAATCACAAGTTTATATATTATATTATGGGAGATTTCTAAATAGTAAATAGTAAAAGTTGATCATTTTACCTTAGCATTTTATTTTATTGCAATTTACTTTTCAGTTTTTACTTTTCAGCATTTTTACTTTATGTCTTTTATTTTCAAGTTTTTACTAGCCCTAGTTATGTGTTGTAACTAAATTAGTTATATGGGTTGTGATGACTTTTAATATCACCGGTTTATAAGGGGTTAGATTATAGTTTGGGTAATATAAAGATTTATTTATTGAGTCTTAATCTTAATGCTTTTTATTAACTGGCCACTAATAAAATTGACTAGGTAAACTTAAAATGAACTAGACATAGGGATTTTAAGTTTAAGACCTTAGACTCAATAGCCCACGATCTTACTTGAGGATATATAACCCTTTAATAGATTTCCTTACAGGATAGACATATACCTGTCGGGCGGGGGTAGCCATAATTGGAACTTAAACTTAATGAATCCAGATAATTTGGTTGACATAGACATATGGTTCAATTGGGTTAAACTGGGTATTTGTGTATGACCATCGACAGAGGCTTTCACATAATTTAGTGTTCCAGGTTAATAAATTAATATATTACCCAACTATAAAATAACCACTTCATTTTAAAAATGATATTTGAAGAAATCACAACCCTAGATAGTTTTTAATATTGAATTTTCTTAAAATCTACTTTCGAACAATTTTATTTACTTGTTTTTAAATTTAGAATCGTCACCATGTCAAATCAACCAAACAACCTGTTAGATACTAGTAATCATTTGACCTCATAAAATTAATAACTTAGATATTAAGTCCTCGTAGGATCGATACTTTTTATACTACTTAAACGATACGTGCGCTTGCGTTATTGATGAGTGATAAATGTATCACTATTTCCCACTCATTTAACTTAATATTTTGTATAGTTTCTTGAGTTTTGTGAATATTTTGTCGTGTTTTGTGTTATTTTGTAGATAAATAAAGTTTCAGGACATTCTGGAGGTGATTTGGAGCAAAACTGTGAAATTTGGTGAAATTTGGCA
The DNA here is from genome assembly GCA_019454045.1 of Zanthoxylum bungeanum. Lineage (NCBI taxonomy): Eukaryota > Viridiplantae > Streptophyta > Magnoliopsida > Sapindales > Rutaceae > Zanthoxylum > Zanthoxylum bungeanum. The sequence goes on along the minus strand of SKCR01035571.1, from coordinate 49,937 downwards.
AAAAGGGTATTTTGGTAATTTTGGGCATCCCGACACAAAGGGTATTTTGGTAATTTTGGACATCCCGACACCAAAATAAAGTTTCAGAACATTCTGGAGGTGATTTGGAGCAAAACTGTGAAATTTGGCAAAAATGGTATTTTGGTAATTTTGGGCGTCCCGACACCGAGGGTATTTTGGTAATTTAACCACCATGCCACGTGTCAAAGATTCAACGAGCCGTCTTTTTTAGCCACCATGCCACGTGTCGAAAATTCAGTGATCCAAAAAAAAAAATAATAATAAAATAATTAATAAATAAAAATCAGAAAAATAATAATAAAAAATTAGATTTTTTTGCCTATAAATAGATTTCGAATTTTTAGTTTCAAATGTACCAAATCTCTGTAAATACTTATATAATAAAGAGTTCTTCATATTTTCTTCTTTTATTCAGTTTTATTTACGCTTTGTAATAGTAATTCTATCCATCCATGAGGGGGTAACCTCTTCATGCTGAGGTAATAAGGTAATTCTTTTACTATTGCTTTTTAGATTAATCTCCCTTAAAATATGATATATAAACTATTTAAAATCAGATTAATAAAGGATACCGCCATTCCGGACGGTTGGTTATTTAATTTAATCTGGTTAACCTGACTTAATGAGGATACCGCCACACTGGACGGTTGGTTTAAGTTTATATTTTTGTTTCGCCTTATGGCTGGTATATTTGAATTTGACTTAATCAGGATACCGCCATTCTGGACGGTTGGTTTAAAATATCACAAGTTAATATATTATTATTTTATGGGAGATATCTAAATAGTATATAGTAGAAGTTATTTCCTTTTACCTTAGCATTTCATTTATTTATTTTAATTACTTTCTGCAATTTCATTTTATATCTTTTAAGTTTTTATCAGTTTTAATTATGTATAGTAACTAAGTTAAATATCTAGGGTTGTGATTAAATCTAATATCACCGGATTTAAAAAGGGTTAGATTATAGTTTGGGTAATTAAAGAGTTATTTGTTGAGTCATATTCTTAATGCTTTTTATTAACTGGCCATTAATAAAATTGATTAGGTAAACTTAAAATGAACTAGACATAGGGATTTTAAGTTTAAGACCTTAGTCTCAACAACCAACGATCTTCCTTAAGGATAGATAACCCTTAATAGATTTCCTTACAGGATAGACATATACCTGTCGGACGGGGGTAGTTATAATTGGAACTTAACCTTAATGAATCTAGGTAATTTAATTGACATAGACATATGGTTCAATTGGATTATACTAGGTATTTGTAAATGATCATTCGAAAGAGGCTTTTACATAATTTAGTGTTCCAGATTAATAATTCAATAATTTACCCAACTATGATTTAACTACTTCATCTTTTAATTGATATTAGAAAGATTAACAACCCTAGACCTTTGAGTCTTTTATTTCCTTAGTATTTTCTTTTGTCTTTTTATTTATTTACTTATTTAGCAAATCTACAAAATCAAATCAATCAAGCAATCAATTCCCTTCTCCTTATAATTAGATATCTGTAATTAAATAGTATCAACAATTAATAACAACAGTAGGAATTAAGTTCTCGTGGGATCGATATTTTTATACTACTTGAACGATACGTGCGCTTGCGTTATACGTGTGTGTTTACGCCGGTCAGTTATACGCGTGTGTTTACGCCGGTCAGTAATCACAAATGGACCTGACCACCTTGATTTCAACTTTCCAGTGAAAAGTTTCAACCTTGAATTGTATAACAACACCTACTGCCTTGGTTCCATTTGTCTGCGCACTATTTTTCGATCATGCCATTTCTTGGTCTTTTCTTTGTATAATCTAGCATTCTCATAAGCATGTAGGCAAAATTCTTCCAATTCGTTGAGTTGGTGAAGTCGTTTCTCTCCTGGTGCTTGTGGATCAAGATTCAACTTCTTCAGTGCCCAGTACGCCGTGTGTTCAAGATCAACTGGCATATGGCATGCTTTCCCAAACACCATTCGATATGGGGACATACCAATTGGTGTTTTGTAAGCTGTCTGGTAGGCCCATAGTGCGTCATCCAGTTTTGTAGACCAGTCCCTCCTTGTTGATCCAACGGTTCTTTCCAAGATTCTTTTGATCTCCCTGTTTGAAACTTCAACCTATCTGTTTGACTGTGGGTGGTAAGCAGTGGCAACTTTATTAGTAACTATGTATTTGGATAGGAGTGCATCGAAATATTTGTTGTAGAAATGTGTGCCACCGTCACTGATAATAGCCCGAGGTGTTCCGAATAGACCTGGCAGGCGGTTCGGTTCCGGTTTGGAACCGAACTGAACTGACCGGTTTCCGATTCCACACTTAAGTGGAACTGAAACCTTGAACCGAACCGGAATTGACAGGTTCAGTTCCGGTTCGGTTCGAACCTCTTTTTTTTTTTAAAAAAAAAATTTCGAAAATAAATTACATTAATTTAATAAATAAATAAAATTATTAAATTGAAGAGCTTGAACTTAAATTTAAAAAATTTAAGTTGCCTACGTATCCTCCAGGGGTGAGAGGAATCAAAGCTTACGTAGTTCCATTACAATTTTAAGATATTTCCCATTTGTAAATTTACAATTTTGTAATTATCAATCATCATTATCAGTTGATCCTTCAACTCCGGTTCCACTTGCACTTGTTGTTGCAGATGCATTATCGAACAAGTCTTCGAAATCATCGGGGGCATATTCTTGTTGTCTCAGATCAGCTCGCGTCCAATAATCCACACAAGCTGTTGCTTCTAGAGTGCTTGGATGTAATGAAGATCGTCTAGCTTCCAATATATTGTCTCACAAGCTGAAGGCTTGCTCAACCGCAACGGTGGAAATAGGTGCTACCAATATCTCTTTAGCAATAATTGATAAAACATGATATATATTTTGATGTCGGTTCCACCATTCAAGGATTTTAAAATTTTTACTAACTAAACTTTCAGTAGGAAACTCGAAATTTGTAGATAAATAATTATCTAATTCAGGGTTATTAGTTGTCGTATCCCTAGCTTTTTTATTTCGTTGCAGTAACCAATGATCCCCTGCGTTAAGTCTTGTTTGAATTACCAGTTCGCTACTACTAGATTCACCTAATGTTCCTAAGTTATATCTTACAATATAATCATTAAATAACTCAATTAAATCATTTCTTAATCTCACTATTATTCTTGTAATATCAATTTCATTTAATATTCCTAAATAACCATAGTAAGCTTGTAAAGCACTATTCAAACATTCTAATTTAAATCTAGGATAAAAACAGCATCAATAAGATAAAGTATAGGAATTTCTCTAAAATAATTCAACCATTTTACCTTCATAGCAGTAATGGCTTCGAACAAAATAAAATCATTAGGATCGTTACTTTCAACATGTTCATCCAGAGTACCAATAATATTCAAACTTTCAAGAAGAAATAAATGTGTTGTAGGATAATAAACACCGCTAAAAATTAAAGTAGCATCATTAAAAACTTTTAAAATATCTAAAAAAATTTCACAAATATCCCATTGACTAGGAAAAAGTGTGATATTTTGAACATGTTGAGAAAAAAAAACTACATATGCATCTTTGTATTGTAATGCTTGACATAAAAAAAAATAAGTTGAATTCCAACGTGTTGGAACATCTCTAGAAAATTTAATCAGTTTAATACCATTTATTTTACAAAACTTGGCTCATTCTCTCCTAATTTGAGAATATGACCAAATACAATTAAGTGTCGTCTTAATAGGATCAATGAAAGGTGATAATAATTTCAGACCATCTTGAACACATAAGTTAAGGACATGACATGTGCAACGAATATGAAAAAATCGACCCCCTAAATTTGGTTGACATATTTCTTTTAAATCATTAATGGATGCAGTATTTGCAGATGTATTATCAAATATAATTGTTAAAATTTTATCTACTAAACCATATTCATCAAAAATTACCTTAATCATTCTATAAATATTTTGTGCAGTATGTTGTTGATCAAAAACTCTAAATGCAATAAGTCATTTTTGCATGGTAAATAATGCATCAATCCAATGACAAGTCACACCCATGTATGAGTGTGTTTGCCAATGGTGATGAGTGGAAAATATATCAATATTTATCGCCCCTTCTACTTAATATTTTGTTTAGTTTCTCGGGTTTGATGAACGTTTTGATGTGTTTTAGTTTATTTTGCAGATAAAATAATATTGGGACACAATGAAATCTTTTAGGACGAAATGTGGGTCAAAGAAGGGCAAAAATTGGACTTGACATATTAATTTTGGAGATGGGAAACTTGAAAGGGCGTTTTAACGAAGTGCAGTTTTGGAAATTCCAATTTTGCGCATCTGTCGTATTTTGGGCATAACTTTTTACTCCGATATCGGATTGAGCTGATTCAAGTTCCAGATTAAAGAAGAATCAAATATCTACAACTTTGAAAGACAAAATAATTTATAATTCTGATGATTTCAGGCCCGAAATGGATGAACCATCCAGAAGTGTGTTGTGTGTAATTATTAAAGTCATTTTCAATCATATTCAAAGCAAAAAATAAATTAATAAATAAATAATAAAAATTATCAAATCACCACCAAACATGATAAGCAATTAGTGGAGCAATTAATAATTGATTTGGTGGATGATTTGATGGAGGCAAAATTTTGAAGTCATTTCATTTGTAAATTCAGACTTTTTTCTAAGGAATTCCTTAAGAATACTAAGAAGATTATATCTTGTTTGTTTATTTACAGCTTTCAGTAATTAATTTCCGCTTTCGCACTTTCTTTTCTGCTTTGAAAATGACTTTAATTTCCCCTTATAAACCGGTGATATTGGATTTCATCACAACCCCAGATAACTGGCTTAGTTACGACACATATTTACAGGTAGTAAAAAAAAACTTAAGTAAAATAAAAGACATAAAGTAAAATACTGAAAATTAAATGCTGAAAGTAAATGCTGAAATTAAATACTGAAAATTAAATGCTGAAAAGTAAATGCTCAAAGTAAATTACTGAAAAGAAAATTGCTAAAAAGTAAATTGCTGAAAGTAAATTACTGAAAAGTAAATAAAGTAAAATTACAATAAAAGAAAATGCTGAGGTAAAAGGATCCACTTTTATTACTTCTATTTTAGATATCTCCCTTAATATAATATATTAACTTTGCATGATAATTACCAACCAGCCATATAGACGGTATCCAGATTAAGTCAAATTAATAATTAATTACCAACCAACCAATCAGGCGGTATCCAGTTTAGTCAGGTTAAAACCAATTTAAATAATTACCAACCGACCAATATGGCGGTATCCTCGTTAAGTCAGGTTTAACTAGTTTATATATTATAATTAAGGGAGATTAATCTAAATATTAGTAATACAAGTTTTACCTTTTACCCCAGCAAAGGGGAGTTACCTCCTCATTACTGAAAAGTAAAAACTGAAAATTAAAGAAAGAAAAGTATTGTGCGTAAAAGTAAATTGCGGAAAGTAAAAACTGAAAAATAAAGAAAAGAAAGTGCGAAAGCGGAAATTAATTACTGAAAGCTGTAAATAAACAAACAAGATACAATCTTCTTAGTATTCTTAAGGAATTCCTTAGAAGAAAGTATGAATTTACAAATGAAATGACTTGGTATTTATAGGTAAAATTTTGCCTCCATCAAATCATCCACCAAATTAATTATTAATTGCTCCACTAATTGCTCCACTAATTGCTTATCATGTTTGGTGGTGATTTGATAATTTTTATTATTTATTTATTAATTTATTTTTTGCATTGAAAATGATTGAAAATGACTTTAATAATTACACACAACACACTTCTGGATGGTTCATCAATTTCGGGCATGAAATCTTCAGAATTCGAAATTATTTTGTCTTTCAAAGTTGTAGATCTGGGATTCTTCTTTAATCTGGAACTTGAATCAGCTCCATCCGATATCGGAGTAAAAGGTTATGCCCAAAATACGACAGATGCGCAAAACTGGAATTTCCAAAACTGCAATTCGTTAAAACGCCATTTCAAGATTCCAATCTCCAAAATTAATATGTCAAGTCCAATATTTGCCCTTTTTTGACCCACATTTCGTCCTAAATGATTTCATTGTGTCCCAATATTATTTTATCTGCAAAATAAACTAAAACACATCAAAACGTTCATCAAATCCGAGAAACTAAACAAAATATTAAGTAAAAGGGGCGATAAATATTGATATATTTTCCGCTCATCACACCCCCAACCTAACATTTTGCAAGTCCTCGAGCAAAACAATAAAAAAAAACAAGACAATTAAAATTAAACTAAGCCACTTTCGTAGGGATCACGGTTGCATTTAGCATATGCAACAAGCCTTTAAACCCCTAGGTGTCCCTAGTGGACGAGTTATAGTCTCGTGAGGGCTTACAGCAACGATACCCACAAACGTTTTACAAAAGTAAGAAGATAATAAAACTAATGGACACAAAAGCAAAAAGACAAGAGAAAAGAGAATAAAGAAGTTAGTGACTAATCAGGTGAAACTTCTACTCCAAGTCAATAGTTGTTTTGTTTCATTCTAAATTACCGAATAAGTAAATTCTCCGATTATTTTTACCATTCTCCATATACACAGTCGACAAAATATTAATCAACTCATTTTTTCCCACAACAGTCACAAGTGTAGTTGATAAGAGAGTAATATTTTTGTCCTAAAGTTTTATCAGAATTCACATCTTTTTGCAGCAATGGAATAATTTTTCTGATTTTTCTGATTTTTTTTCTTTGATTTTTGATTTTTGATTTTTTTTTTTATATACAATATCTTCCATCTATGTAGCGAGTGTTGGGTCGGTGGCTCCCAAACCAGTTGGCTTTAGGGCACCAGGTGTTAAGACACCACTACGGACTTAATTACTCAGACTTCAGATATATATATTTTTGCAACATCTTTGATCCATGTAGCGAGCTTTGGACCAGTGACTCCCAAACCAGTTGGCTTTAGGGCACTAGGTGTTAAAACACCCTTACAAACTTAATAACTCGGATCTCAGAATTTTTTATTTTTTACTCCATCACTTTTTAGATGCTTTCTCTCAATTAAACTAGAGCACTAAATATTATAAACTTTTCAATTACAACTCATGTCTGTATGTTACTATGCATGTTGATAATATCTGCTAACTGAGCATATGAAGATCCTTTTTAGTCAGTATTATGGAGAATTCACAAATTAAATAATTCAAAGGAAATAAAAAAAATTAACTTGTTCCGAATTAGGTTTGAGATACGTCTCAGGAGTGAAAACTCCTTACTCAACTATCTCTTACCAATTTCACCTTTTTAGTCAAAATAAAAACATAAAAACACAAAATATTTTTGTAATTTTTGAAAATTTTTCAATTTTATTTTTATTTTTTCGAAAAATTTTGGACTAAAAACAACACACAACTAAAAAAACAAGATACTAATCAACTGATTCCCTCCTGCAAACCTAAAAGAGACATTTTCCTCAATGTCTTAAACAGTAGAAGAAGAGTGTAGAAGATAATACCTGGTTAGCTGAATTCTACAGGAAATTAAAGGTTAAGATCCAGATTAATCCGACGCCTCTTACCACGATCGTACTCAGACCAATTTATCTTTGAAAGGATAGGGTCAATTTGTGGTTCATAGGCTAAGATTTGGTCAATTAGATCCGTAACAGTTCTGGCAGTGAAAAGGAGTTCTTTTAAAGGTTTTGACACGAACCCATTTCTCCGGGCATCATCAAGAAACACACAAAGAAAATCATAAAATTCATCAACGTTAAACAGCCCAATTGTTTTCTGGTGTATGTTCAAGTTCACCCAAGATAGCACTATAAAAATTTCCTCCAATGTACCCAAGCCACCTGGCAGAGCAATAAAAGCATCAGCACAGTTAATCATTTCTACCAGTCGTTCAGACATACCTGGAACAATCATTCCTCTCTGTTTGATGGTTCAATAAGATTTACTTTTGCCAAGGGTTTTGGGATGATTCCCAAAACGTGACTGCCTCCTTCTTGTACGGCTTTTGAAACGATCCCCATAAGTCCAAGATTGCCACCGGCCCTAGACTAAGTGCATATTCTTTGCTTGCAGCTAACTCGACCCAATTCTTGTGTTGCTTCTACGTATTGTGTTTAGTACCAACACTACTACCGCAAAACACACAGATGTTTTCAACTCGTCTTCTTGAAGTGGCTTCCATGTTTTACTCTGGATGTCTTCAAAGTGCACGATGAGTTGAATTTATAAAACCTAAAAAGGGTGAGTAATAATAGCACAAGTATCTTCCAAAGGACGATTATTAGTTAACAGTAAAATAAATCGTGATAGTCAAAAAGGTATGGATCCTGTCGGAGAAAATAAAAGAAAACAACAAAATAATTTACAATTATTAGGAAAAGACAAAGAGATATAATATGTACAAGAAAAGTAGCGGCTTGATTGACGTCTATGCGTCAGGGACAAGCTTCCCATCCAATTTTCTTATAAACTGGCAAACAGGGTCTTTTGAGTCAGATTCCCAAGACTTAATTGTTGTCTTTCTTTTTGGAATTGTGTATGTAATTTGCGAATGGCTATGTGAACATATCCACTGGATGCGTCTCAAGAGTTGAAGATATATCATCTAAAGACTCCTTACTCAAGCCATCCCTAATGAATTTAATTTTGTCTTCGCGATTATCAGACACCATTCCTAAAGAACGACAACGAGTATTGCAATTCCAGCGTGCACATTTGTAACAAACACCCATTTGCTTAGCTCTACGTTTCTTTGCATATGTGCTTCTTCCAAAACCAGGTAGATGTAAAATAAAAGAGTCAGAAGACTCACCTGCCAATCAGACTCGTGCTTCAATTATCCAACGAATGTCATTAGGAACACCATGGATTGTTAGTAGTCTCATCCGTTCTAAGCGAGCTTTGTAGACTTTCATCAGAGAGTTTTGAGGGAGAGAAGGAAATTGCTTGTGAAGATTTGCGAGAACTTCTTCCATCCTGAAATGTCTTAATCTGCAAAAACTAAACACACAAAATTTAAATCACATCAAATCACAATATATACAAAAATTGCATGGGTTGCCCCCCTGCAAGCGCGAAGTTTAAAGTCGTCAGCTAGACATGACTGCTCGAAAGTTTATGCTGCATCTGAAAGTGTGACACTTTCTTTTTGTCGCTCAAATGATTCTCCCCAGTAGTGCTTGACACGCTGACTGTTAATCTTGAATGTGTTGTTGGTATTGGGATCCAGTAACTCCACAGCTCCATATGGTAAACCTGAGTGATCATAAATGGACCTGACCACCTAGATTTCAACTTTCCAGGGAAAATTTTCAACTTCGAGTTGTACAACAACACCTGTTGCCTTGGTTCCAACTGTTTGTGCACTATTTTTTGGTCATGCCATTTTTTGGTATTTTCCTTGTACAATTTGGCATTCTCATAAGCCTGTAGGCGAAATTCTCCTCCAATTCATTGAGTTGGTGAAGTCTTTTCTCTCATGCAGCTTGTGAATCAAGATTCAACTTCTTCAGTGCCCAGTACGCCTTGTGTTCAAGCTCACTGGCAGATGGCATGCTTTCCCAAACCCAATCGATATGGGGACATACCAATAGGTGTCTTGTAAGCTGTTCGGTAGGCCCATAATGCATCATCCATTTTGTAGACCAGTCTCTCCTTGTTGATCCAACGGTTCTTTCTAGGATTCTTTTGATCTACCTGTTTGAAACCTCAACTTGTCCATTTGACTGTGGATGGTAAGTTTGTGGCAACCTTGTGAGTAACTCCTATTTGGATAGAAGTGCATCGAAGTATCTGTTGCAGAAATGTGAGCCACCATCGCTGATGATTGCCCGAGGTGTTCCGAACCGAGTGAAAATGTTCTTTTTCAGAATTTGATCACCACTTTTGAATCATTGGATGGCAGTGCAATGCTTCAAGCTTCAACCCATTTGGACGTAGTCTACAGCAACCAGAATGTACAAGTTTCCAAATGATGGAACAAAGGGTCCCATGAAATCAATACCCCACACATCGAATATTTCCACTTCCAGAATGTTTCTCAACGGTCCTTCATTTCTCCTCGAAATATTTCCCGTTCTCTGGCACCTGTCACATTGAAAAGCAAAAAGATAAGCATCTTTAAAAAGAGTGGGCTAGAACAAACCTGATTGAAGAACTTTTGCTGCAGTTTTTCCCCGCTGAAGTGTCCGCCATATGGTGATGAATGACAGTGCTGAAAAACACTGTTGACCTCCTCCTGTGGAACACATCGTCTCAGTAATTGATTAGCACAACGTTTGAACTGGTACGACTCATCCCAGACATAGTGCTTGACTTCTTTGAAGAACTTCTTCCGTTGCTGAGTTGTCCAATCCAACGGCCATTTTCCTGACACAATGTAGTTGACATAGTCAGCATACCAAGGGACTTCCTATTGTTTCATGGCAAACAGCTGTTCATCTGGAAAATTTTCTTTGATTGATAGTTCTTTGCCAGCTGTTTCTCCATTCTCGATCCTCGATAGATGATCTGCCACTTGGTTTTCCATCCTTTTCCTATCTCGAATCTCCACATCGAATTCTTGCAGAATAAGTATCCAACGGATCAATCTGGGTTTGGCATCTTTCTTCGTGATCAGATATTTGATTGTTGAATGATCTGTGTAGACCACCACTTTGGGACCCAGCAGATAGGAGCGGAATTTTTCAAAAGCGTACACAACTGCGTGCAACTCCTTTTCAGTGGTTGTATAGTTGAGTTGAGCTTCATTCAGAGTTCTGCTGGAATATAAATGGTGTGGAAAATCTTTGCTTTGCGTTGTCCCAAAACTACACCTACAGCAAAATCACTAGCATCGCACATCACTTCAAATGGAATGGTCCAGTCTGGTGCTACAATGATGGGGCAGAGACCAGCTTTCTGTTTTAAGATCTCAAAAGCTTCCTGAATTCTTTGGTAAAGTTGAAAGGCACATTCCTTTTCGAGAAGATTGCCATAGAGGTTTAGCAATCTTGGAAAAATCTTTGATAAATCTCCTGTAAAAACCTGCATGTCCGAGAAAGCTCCGAATCCCTTTGACAGATGTTGGCGGAGGTAGTTTTTCAATATTTCAATCTTTGCTTTGTCTACCTCGATTCCCTTTTGTGAGATCCGGTGTCCAAGAACAATACCTTCCTGTACCATGAAATGGCATTTCTCCCAGTTGAGTACCAGGTTTGTATCTTCGCACCTTTGTAACACATGTTCCAGATTTTGCAAGCAATGGTCAAAAGAATCTCCAAACACAGAAAAGTCATCCATGAATACCTTCATACTCTGCTCCAGCATGTTTGAGAAGATGGCCATCATGCAACGCTGAAAAGTGGCGGGGACATTACATAATCCAAATGGCATTCTGCGGAAAGAAAAAGTACCATAGGGACATGTAAATGTGGTTTTCTCCTGATCTTCTGGGGCGATGGAAATCTGATTGTACCCTGAATATCCATCTAGAAAGCAATAGAACTCATGTCCCGCCAGTCTGTCTGACATCTGGTCAATGAATGGTAGCGGAAAATGGTCATTTCTTGTGGCTTTATTCAGCTTCCCGTAATCCATGCATACTCTCCATCCAGTCACCATTCTTGTTGGGATCAGCTCATTCTTTTCATTGGTGACCACATTAATTCCTCCTTTCTTTGGTACACACTGCATAGGACTCACCCAAGTACTATCTAAGATGGGGTAAATGATGCCAGCATCCAACCATTTGATGATTTCTTTCTTCACGACTTCCTTCATGATTGGATTGAGTCTCCGTTGATGCTCCACTGTGGGTTTGTACTCATCGATCAGAATCTTGCGCATGTAAAATGGTGGACTAATGCCTCGAATATATGCTATAGTCCAGCCAATGGCTCTTTTGTGCTCTCGTAACACTCTCAGTAGCTTTTCTTTCTGCTCCAATGTTAGTGAAGAAGAAATGATAACAGGTAATTCAGAAGAGTTTCCAAGAAATGCATACCTGAGATGGCTCGGAAGTAACTTCAGCTCCAGCTATGGTGGTTCTTCAATCGAAGGTTTGATTCGATCTTTCTTTGGAATTTCCAAGCTTTCAACTGGTGGTGTCGCTTTGAATCAGAATGGTTTGTCAAGGTAGTTGATACATTCCAGGATTTCAGCATCTAGCTCACTGTCAGTCATGTTGGTGATGCAATCTTCAAGTGTATCTGTGGGATTTGGTTCAGTATCCTGAACGATACTATCACAACATCAACTCTGAAGCATTCTTCTTCTTTTCATCGCTCGAGAATTTCATGGCTTTGAAAACATTAAAGGTCACTTCTTGATCCTGCACTTTCATGGTCAGTTCTCCTTTTGCACATCAATCACAGTTTTACCTGTAGCCAAGAATGGTCTCCAAGAATATAGGTACTTCTCTTTGTCTTCTTCCATGTCAAGGATGATGAAATCTGCTGGGAGAATGAGTTTGTCAACTTTGACCAGCACATCTTCAACAACACCTCTTGGAAATGTGAGTGTTCGATCAGCAAGTTGCAACGAGACTGAGGTAGACATTGCTTCTACATTTGTAGTTTCCTGTAAATAGAAAAGACATCAAGTTAACACTGGCTCCTAAATCACATAAAGCCTTACCGATGTAATGTTCTCCAATGGTGCTTGGGACAGTGAAACTGCCAGGATCTTTCAACTTCGGGGGAAGTTTCCTCTGAATGATGGCACTGCATTCTTCCGTTAATGCTACTGTCTCGTAGTCTCCCAATCTCCATTTTCATGAAAGAATGTCTTTCATGAATTTGACATAGCTGGGCATTTCTTCCAAGGCTTCTGTAAATGGAATGTTGATGTGCAGCTTTTTGAACACCTCCAGGAATCGAGCAAACCGTTTGTCCAGTTTGTTTTTCTGAAGACGCTGAGGAAAAGGTGGAGGCGGAGTGATCTGTTCTTTTTCTTTTGCTTCTTTTTCTTCCATCTGTGGAACTGCATCTTTTGGAGCTTCCTCAATTGTTGCTTTGATTCCAACATCTTTATTGATCTCAGTACCACTTTTTAAGGTAATAGCATGACATTGCTCATTCCATCGGTTTCTTGGATTTGGTTCTGTGTTGCTGGGAAGATTACCTGGCGGTCTGTAACTCTGAGCATTGGCCAGTTGTCCGATTTGATTCTCCAGTGCTTTGATAGAGGCTGAATGGCTTTGATTTAATGCTACTTGATTTTGAACCATAGCTGCTAAATCATCATATTTTGCTTCTTGCTTCTTCAACTGGGCTAGCACTTCTATTATTCCTGGTTCTTTTTCATGCTCCTGGATTTTATTTGGTTGTTGGAATCCCGGTGGTGGGTAGTTCTTTTGCCCTGAATTGTTGCTCCATGCGAAATTGGGGTGATTCCTCCACCCTGGGTTATAGCTGTTGGAATATGGATTGTTCCCCTGTCTGTTGAAATTGTTGACATAGTTCACTGTCTCTTCTTGTTGGTTGTAAGATTCTGACTCAGGTACTCCTCCAAATGGTTAACTTGTGGATCCACCATTAACTTTCATGTTAAGAGTTTCCAGATTTTTGCAAATCACATCCAGCTTGGAATTCAGTGTTGTGTTGGCTCCAACTTCATAAATTCATGCAATTCTTTGGATCATGCTCCTTTCTGTTGGCCATGAAGAATTGTTGTTGGCCTTTTCTTCAATTAATTCCCAGGCCTGATCTTCTCCTTTTGCCATCAAAGCTCCTCCAGCAGCAGCATCAATTGTGGTTCTCGTTAATCCAGAAAGTCCATTGTAGAAGGTTTGGACTTGTAGCCACTTTGCGATCTCATGATGAAGACATTTCCGGAGTAAATCTTTGAATCTTTCCCAAGCTTCACAAAGGGATTCTGAATCTTGTTGCACGAATGATGTGATGTCGTTCCTCAACTTTGCAGTTCTGGCTGGTGGAAAGTACTTTGCAAGGAATTTGGTGGCTAGAGTGTTCCAAGTTGTGATGGAACCTGCTGGTAGTGAATATAGCCAAGCTTTAGCTCTGTCCTTCAAAGAGTATGGAAAAACACGCAGTCTCATTGCTTCTTCAGCTGCTCGGTTGTAATTGAAAGTACCGCAAACTTCCAGGAAGTTGCTGATGTGGGCATTAGGATCTCCAGTTACATTTCCCCCAAACTCTACTGACTGCTGAATCATCTGGATGCATGTTTTGATGTCACACGCATTTGCTGGTAAGGGAGAAAGTACAATACAAGAAATGAGTCTGTCAACCACCAGAATGGTTCTGTCTCGAATGGGAATCGGTGGTGCAACGTTCAAAGGTTTAGGTTAATGATTGCTTCTTGCTCTTCTCGCCTTTCCCTTCTCAATTGTCTGATGGTTCTTTCAATTTCTGGGTCAAGCGGTCGAAGTTCAAAGCTTCTGGTTCGTCTCATATAGTTTCTGAGAACCTGAAAAACAAGAAAATAAAAACAATAAGTAAAAAGAAATTAGATACAAGTAACATATCTAACCCCAAAACTAATAGTGAAAGATAAATAAGTCCCCGGCAACGGTGCCAAAAACTTGACCGGTGCTTACACACGCGTATAACGCAAGCGCACGTATCGTTCAAGTAGTATAAAAAGTATCGATCCCACGAGGACTTAATACCTAATCTATTAATTTTATGAGGTCAAATGATTACTAGTATCTAATAGGTTGATTGATTGATTTGAAATGATGAAGGTTTTGAATTTAAAAACAAGTAAATAAAATTGCTCGAATGTAGGTTTAAGAAAATTCAATATTAAAAACTATCTAGGGTTGTGATTTCTTCCAATATCATTTTAAAGATGAAGTGATTATTTTATGTTTGTGTAATAAATCGGTTTACTAACCTGGAACACTTAATTATGCAAAAGCCTCTGTCGATGGTCAGACGCAAATACCCAGTTTAACCCAATTGAACCATATGTCTATGTCAACCAAATTATCTGGATTCATTAAGTTTAAGAACCATCAGACAGCTGAGAAGGGAAAGGCGAGAAGGCCAAGAAGCAATCATTAACATGGAACCTGAACCTTTGAACGTTGCACCACCGATTAACATTCGAGACAGAACCATTTTGGTGGTTGACGGACTCATTTCTTGTATTGTACTTCCTCCCTTACCAGCAAATGCGGGTGACATCAAAACATGCATCCAGATGATTCAGCAGTCAGTACAGTTTAGGGGAAATGCAACTGAAGATACTAATGCCCACATCAGCAACTTCCTGGAAGTTTACGGTACTTTCAATTACAACCGAGCAGTTGAAGAAGCAATGAGACTGCGTGTTTTTCCATACTCTTTGAAGGACAGAGCTAAATATTGGCTATATTCACTACCAGTAGGTTCCATCACAACTTGGAACACTCTAGCCACCAAATTCCTTGCAAAGTACTTTCCACCAGCCAGAACTGCAAAGTTGAGGAATGACATCACATCCTTCGTGCGACAAGGTTCAGAATCCCTTTGCGAAGCTTGTGAAAGATTCAAAGATTTACTCCGGAAATGTCCTCATAATAAGATCGCAAAGTGGCTACAAGTCCAAACCTTCTACAATGGACTTTCTGGAATTATGAGAAGCATAATTGATGCTGCTGCTGGATGAACTTTGATGGAAAAATGAGAAGATCAGGCCTGGGAATTAATTGAAGAAAAGGCCAACAACAATTCTTCATGGCCAACAGAAAGGAGCATGATCCAAAGAATTGCATGAATTTATGAAGTTGGAGCCAACACAACACTGAATTCCAAGCTGGATGTGATTTGCAAAAATCTGGAAACTCTTAACATGAAAGTTAATGGTGGATCCACAAGTTAACCATTTGGAGGAGTACCTGAGTCAGAATCTTACAACCAACAAGAAGAGACAGTGAACTATGTCAACAATTTCAACAGACAGGGGAACAATCCATATTCCAACACCTATAACCCAGGGTGGAGGAATCACCCCAATTTCGCATGGAGCAACAATTCAGGGCAAAAGAACTACCCACCACCGGGATTCCAACAACCAAATAAAAGCCAGGAGCATGAAAAAGAACCAGGAATAATAGAAGTGCTGGCCCAGTTGAAGAAGCAAGAAGCAAAATACGATGCTTTAGCAGCTATGGTTCAAAATCAAGTAGCATCGAATCAAAGCCATTCAGCCTCTATCAAAGCACTGGAGAATCAAATCGGGCAACTGGCCAATGCTCAGAGTTACAAACCGCCAGGTAATCTTCCCAGCAACACAGAACCAAATCCAAGGAACTGAGGGAAGGAGCAATGTCAAGCTATTACCTTAAAAAGTGGTACTGAGATCAATAAAGATGTTGGAATCAAAGCAACAATTGAGGAAGTTCCAACAGATGCAGTTCCACATATGGAAGAAAAAGAAGCAAAGGAAAAAGAACAGATCACTCCACCTCCACCTTTTCCTCAGCGTCTTCAGAAAAACAAACTGGACAAACAGTTTGGTCGATTCCTGGAGGTGTTCAAAAAGCTGCACATCAACATTCCATTTGCAGAAGCCTTGGAAGAAATGCCCAGCTATGTCAAATTCATGAAAGACATTCTTTCACGAAAACGGAGATTGGGAGACTACGAGACAGTAACATTAACGGAAGAATGCAGCGCCATCATTCAGAGGAAAATTTTCCCAAAGTTGAAAGATCCTGGCAGTTTCACTGTCACATGCACCATTGGAGAACATTACATCGGTAAGGCTTTATGTGATTTAGGAGCCAATGTTAACTTGATGCCTTTTTCTATTTACAACTACAAATCGGAGAAGCAATGCCTACCTCAGTCTCGTTGCAACTTGTTGATCGAACACTCGCATTTCCAAGAGGTGTTGTTGAAGATGTGCTGGTCAAAGTCGACAAACTCATTCTCCCAGCAGATTTCCTCATCCTTGACATGGAAGAAGACAAAGAAGTACCTATCATTCTTGGGAGACCATTCTTGGCTACAGGTAAAACTGTGATTGATGTGCAAAAAGGAGAACTGACCATGAAAGTGCAGGATCAAGAAGTGACCTTTAATGTTTTCAAAGCCATGAAATTCCCGAGCGATGAAAAGGAAGAAGAATGCTTCAGAGTTGATGTTGTTGATAGTATCGTTCAGGATACTGAGCCAAATCCCACAAATACACTTGAAGCTTGCATCACCAACATGACTGACAGCGAGCTAGATGCTGAAATCTTGGAATGTATCAACTACCTTGACAAACCATTCCGATTCAAAGCGACACCACCAGTTGAAAGCTTGGAACTGCCAAAGAAAGATCGAATCAAGCCTTCGATTGAAGAACCACCACAGCTGGAGCTGAAGTTACTTCCGAGCCATCTCAGGTATGCATTTCTTGGAAACTCTTCTGAATTACCTGTTATTATTTCTTCTTCACTAACATTGGAGCATGGAGAAAAGCTACTGAGAGTGTTACGAGAGCACAAAAGAGCCATTGGCTGGACTATAGCAGATATTCGAGGCATTAGTCCATCATTTTACATGCACAAGATTCTGATGAACGATGAATACAAACCCACAGTGGAGCATCAACGGAGACTCAATCCAATCATGAAGGAAGTCGTGAAGAAAGAAATCATCAAATGGTTGGATGCTGGCATCATTTACCCTATCTCAGATAGTACTTGGGTGAGTCCTATGCAGTGTGTACCAAAGAAATGAGGAATTATTGTGGTCACCAATGAAAAGAACGAGTTGATCCCAACAAGAACGGTGACCAGATGTTGGACAGACTGGCGGGACATGAGTTCTATTGTTTTCTGGATGGATATTCAGGGTACAATCAGATTGCCATCGCCCCAGAAGATCATGATAAAACCACATTTACATGTCCCTATGGTACTTTTGCTTTCCGCAGAATGCCATTTGGATTATGTAATGCCCCCGCCACTTTTCAGCGTTGCATGATGGCCATCTTCTCAGAAATGCTGGAGCAGAGTATGGAGGTATTCATGGATGACTTTTCTGTGTTTGGAGATTCTTTTGACCATTGCTTGCAAAATCTGGAACAGGTGTTACAAAGGTGCGAAGATACAAACCCGGTACTCAACTGGGAGAAATGCCATTTCATGGTACAGGAAGGCATTGTTCTTGGACACCGGATCTCACAAAAAGGAATCGAGGTAGACAAAGCAAAGATTGAAACAATTGAAAAACTACCTCCGCCAACATCTGTCAAAGGGATTCGGAGCTTTCTCGGACATGCAGGTTTTTACATGAGATTTATCAAAGATTTTTCCAAGATTGCTAAACCTCTATGCAATCTTCTGGAAAAGAATGTGCCTTTTAACTTTACCAAAGAATGGCAGGAAGCTTTTGAGATCTTAAAACAGAAGCTGGTCTCTGCCACCATCATTGTAGCACCAGACTGGACCATTCTATTTGAAGTGATGTGCGATGCTAGTGATTTTGCTGTAGGTGCAGTTTTGGGACAACACAAAGCAAAGATTTTCCACACCATTTATTATTCCAGCAGAACTCTGAATGAAGCTCAACTCAACTACATAACCACTGAAAAGGAGTTGCTCGCAGTTGTGTACGCTTTTGACAAATTCCGCTCCTATCTGCTGGGTCCCAAAGTGGTGGTCTACACAGATCATTCAGCAATCAAATATCTGATCACAAAGAAAGATGCCAAACCCAGATTGATCCGTTGGATACTTCTTCTGTAAGAATTCGATGTGGAGATTCGAGATAGGAAAGGGACAGAAAACCAAGTGGCAGATCATCTATCGAGGATCGAGAATGGAGAAACAGCTGGCAAAGAACTATCAATCAAAGAAACTTTTCCATATGAACAGCTGTTTACCATGAAACAACAGGAAGTCCCTTGGTATGCTGACTATGTCAACTACATTGTGTCAGGAAAATGGCCGTTGGAATGGACAACTTAGCAACGGAAGAAGTTCTTCAAAGAAGTCAAGTACTATGTCTGGGATGAGCCGTACCTATTCAAACGTTGTGCTGATCAATTACTGAGACGGTGTGTTCCACATGAGGAGGTCAACAGTGTTTTGCAGCACTGTCATTCATCACTATATGGCGGACATTTCAGCGGGGACAAAACTGCAGCAAAAGTTCTTCAATCAGGTTTGTTCTGGCCCACTCTTTTTAAAGATGCTTATCTTTTTTCTTTTCAATTTGACAGGTGCTAGAGAACGGAAAATATTTCGAGGAGAAATGAAGGACCGTTGAGAAACATTCTGGAAGTGGAAATATTCGATGTGTGGGGTATTGATTTCATGGGACCCTTTGTTCCATCATTTGGAAACTTGTACATCCTGGTTGCTGTAGACTACGTTTCCAAATGGGTTGAAGCAATTGCACTGCCATCCAATGATTCAAAAGTGGTGATCAAATTTCTGAAAAAGAACATTTTCACTCGGTTCGGAACACCTCAGACAATCATCAGCGATGGTGGCTCACATTTCTGCAACAGATACTTCGATGTACTTCTATCCAAATATGGAGTTACTCACAAGGTTGCCACAGCTTACCATCCACAGTCAAATGGACAAGTTGAGGTTTCAAACAGGGAGATCAAAAGAATCCTAGAAAGAACCGTTGGATCAACAAGGAGGGACTGGTCTACAAAATTGGATGATGCATTATGGGCCTACCGAACAGCTTACAAAACACATATTGGTATGTCCCCATATCGATTGGTGTTTGGAAAAGCATGCCATCTGCCAGTTGAGCTTGAACACAAGGCGTACTGGGCACTGAAGAAGTTGAATCTTGATTCACAAGCTACATGAGAGAAAAAGACTTCACCAACTCAATGAATTGGAGGAATTTCGCCTACAGGCTTATGAGAATGCCAAATTGTACAAGGAAAAGACCAAAAAATGGCATGACCGAAAAATAGTGCACAGACAGTTGGAACCAAGGCAGCAGGTGTTGTTGTACAACTCAAAGTTGAAACTTTTCCCTGGAAAGTTGAAATTACTGGATCCCAATACAAACAACACATTCAAGGTTAACAGTCAGCGTGTCAAGCACTACTGGGGAGAATCATTTGAGTGACAAAAAGAAAGTGTCACACTTTCAGATCCAGTATAAACGTTCGGGCAGTCATGTCTAGTTGACGACTTTAAACTTAGCGCTTGCAGGGAGGCAACCCATGCAATTTTTGTATATATTGTTATTTGGTGTGATTTAAATTTTGTGTTTGTAGTTTTTGCAGATTAAGACATTTCAGGATGGAAGAAGTTCTCGCAAATCTTCACAAGCAATTTCCTTCTCTCCCTCAAAACTCTCTGATGAAAGTCTACAAAGCTCGCTTAGAACGGATGAGACTACTAACAATCCATGGTGTTCCTAATGACATTCGTTAGATAATTGAAGCACCAGTCCGATTGGCAGGTGAGTCTTCTGACTCTTTTATTTCACATCTACCTGGTTTTGGAAGAAGCACATATGCAAAGAAACGTAGAGCTAAGAAAATGGGTGTTTGTTACAAATGTGCACGCTGGAATTGCAATACTCGTTGTCGTTCTTTAGGAATGGTGTCTGATAATCGCGAAGACAAAATTAAATTCATTAGGGATGGCTTGAGTAAGGAGTCTTTAGATGATATATCTTCAACTCTTGAGACGCATCCCAGTGGATATGTTCACATAGCCATTCGCAAATTACATACACAATTCCAAAAAGAAAGACAATAATTAAGTCTTGGGAATCTGACTCAAAATGACCCTGTTTGCCAGTTTATAAGAAAATTGGATGGGAAGCTTATCCCTGACGCATAGACGTCAATCAAGCCGCTACTTTTCTTGTACATATTATATCTCTTTGTCTTTTCCTAATAATTGTAAATTATTTTGTTGCTTTCTTTTATTTTCTCCGACAGGATCCAGACCTTTTTGACTATCACGATTTATTTTACTGTTAACTAATAATCGTCATTTGGAAGATACTTGTGCTATTATTACTCACCCTTTTTAGGTTTTATAAATTCAACTCATCGTTGCACTTTTGAAGACATCCAGAGTAAAACATGGAAGCCACTTCAAGAAGACGAGTTGAAAACATCTGTGTGTTTTGCGGTAGTAGTGTTGGTACTAAACCACAATACGTAGAAGAAGCACAAGAATTGGGTCAAGTCTTAGCTGCAAAGAATATGCACTTAGTATATGGCGGAGGCAATCTTGGACTTATGAGAATCGTTTCAAAAGCCGTACAAGAATAAGACAGTCACGTTTTGGGAATCATCCCAAAACCCTTGGCAAAAGCAAATCTTATTGAACCATCAAACGGAGAGGAACTGATTGTGCCAGGTATGTCTGAACGACTGGTAGAAATGATTAATCGTGCTGATGCTTTTATTACTTTGCCAGGTGGCTTGGGTATATTGGAGGAATTTTTATAGTGCTATCTTGGGCGAACTTGAACATACACCAGAAACCAATTGGGCTGTTTAACGTTGATGGATTTTATGATTTTCTTTGTGTGTTTCTTGATGATGCCCGGAGAAATGGGTTCGTGTCAAAACCTTTAAAAGAACTCCTCTTCACTGCCAGAACTGCTACGGATCTAATTGACCAAATCTTAGCCTCTGAACCACAAATTGACCCTATCCTTTCAAAGATAAATTGGTCTGAGGACGATCGTGGTAAGAGGCGTCGGATTAATCTGGATCTTAACCTTTAATTTCCTGTAGAATTTCAGCTAACCAGGTACTATCTTCTACACTCTTCTTCTACTGTTTAAGACATTGATGACAATGTCTCATTTAGGTTTGGGGGAGGGAATCAGTTGATTAATATCTTGTTTTTTGAGTTGTGTGTTGTTTTTAGTCCAAACTTTTTTGAAAACAAAAATAAAAAATTGAAACATTTTCAAAAATTACAAAAATATTTTGCGTTTTTGTGTTTTTATTTTGACTAAAAATGTGAAATTGGTAAGAGATAGTGAGTAAGGAGTTTTCACTCCTGAGACGTATCTCAAACCTAATTCGGAACAAGTTAATTTTTGTTTATTTCCTTTTGAATTATTTAATTTGTGAATTCTCCATAATACTGACTAAAAAGGATCTTCATATGCTCAGTTAGCAGATATTATCAACATGCATTGTAACATACAGACATGAGTTGTAATTGAAAAGTTTATAATATTTAGTGCTCTAGTTTAATTGGAGAAAGCATCTCAAAAAGTGATGGAGTAAAAAAAAAAACGTCTGAGATCCGAGTTATTAAGTTTGTAAGGGTGTTTTAACACCTAGTGCCTAAAGCCAACTGGTTTGGGAGTCACTGGCCCAAAGCTCGCTACATGGAACAAGGATGTTGTAAAAATATATATATCTGAAGTCTGAGTAATTAAGTCCGTAGGGGTGTCTTAACACCTGGTGCCCTAAAGCCAACTGGTTTGGGAGCCACCGACCCAACACTCGCTACATAGATGGAAGATATTGTATATAAAAAAAATCAAAAATCAAAAATCAAAGAAAAAAATCAGAAAAATCAGAAAAATTATTCCATTGCTGCAAAAAGATGTGAATTCTGATAAAACTTTAGGACAAAATATTACTCTCTTATCAACTACACTTGTGACTGTTGTGGGAAAAAATGAGTTGATTAATATTTTGTCGACTGTGTATATGGAGAATGGTAAAAATAATCGGAGAATTTACTTATTCGGTAATTTAGAATGAAACAAAAACAACTATTGACTTGGAGTATAAGTTTCACCTGATTAGTCACTAACTTCTTTATTCTATTTTCTCTTGTCTTTTTGCTTTTGTGTGCATTAGTTTTATCATCTTCCTACTTTTGTAAAAAGTTTGTGGGTATCGTTGCTGTAAGCCCTCACGAGACTATAACTCGTCCACTAGGGACACCTAGGGGTTTAAAGGCTTGTTGCATATGCTAAATGCAACCGTGATCCCTAAGAAAATGGCTTAGTTTATTTTTAATTGTTTCTTGTATTTTATTTTATTGTTTTGCTCGAGGACTAGCAAAATGTTAGGTTTGGGGGTGTGATGAGCGGAAAATATATCAATATTTATCGCCTCTTTTACTTAATATTGTGTTTAGTTTCTCGGGTTTGATGAACGTTTTGATGTGTTTTAGTTTATTTTGCAGATAAAATAATATTGGGACACAATGAAATCATTTAGGACGAAATGTGGGTCAAATAAGGGAAAAAATTGGACTTGACATATTAATTTTGGAGATTGGAAACTTGAAAGGACGTTTTAACGAAGTGCAGTTTTGGAAATTCCAGTTTTGCGCATCTGTCGTATTTTGGATTGAGCTGATTCAAGTTCCACATTAAAGAAGAATCAAATATCTACAACTTTGAAAGACAAAATAATTTCGAATTCTGAAGATGTCATGCCCGAAATTGATGAACCATCCAGAAGTGTGTTGTGTGTAATTATTAAAGTCATTTTCAAAGCAAAAAATAAATAAATAAATAAATAATAAAAATTATCAAATCACCACCAAACATGATAAACAATTAGTGGAGCAATTAGTGGAGCAATTACTAATTGATTTGGTGGATGATTTGATGGAGGCAAAATTTTGCCTATAAATACCAAGTCATTTCATTTGTAAATTCATACTTTCTTCTAAGGAATTCTTAAGAATACTAAGAAGATTGTATCTTGTTATTATTTATAGCTTTCAGTAATTATTTCCGCTTTCGCACTTTCTTATCTTTACTTTTCAGTTTTTACTTTCCGCAATTTACTTTTACGCACATACTTTTCTTTCTTTAATTTCAATTTTTACTTTTCATTAATGAGGAGTAACTCCCATTTGCTGGGGTAAAAGGTTAAACTTTTATTACTAATATTTAGATTAATCTCCCTTAATTATAATATATAAACTAGTTAAAACCTGACTTAACGAGGATACCACCATATTGGTCGGTTGGTAATTATTTAAATTGGTTTTAACTTGACTAAACTGGATACCGCCTGATTGATCGGTTGGTAATTAATTATTAATTTGACTTAATCTGGATACCGCCTATATGGCTGGTTGGTAATGATCATGCAAAGTAAATATATTATATTAAGGGAGATATCTAAAATAGAAGTAATAAAAGTGGATCTTTTTACCTCAACATTTTCTTTTATTGTAATTTTACTTTATTTACTTTTCAGCAATTTACTTTTCAGCAATTTACTTTTCAGTAATTTACTTTCAGCATTTACTTTTCAGCATTTAATTTTCAGTATTTAATTTCAGCATTTACTTTCAGCATTCAATTTTCAGTATTTAATTTTCAGTATTTTACTTTATGTCTTTTATTTTATTTAAGTTTTTTTTCTACTACCCGTAAATATGTGTCGTAACTAAGCCAGTTATCTGGGGTTGCGATGAAATCCAATATCACCGGTTTATAATGGGTTAAATTATATTTTGGGTAATTTAAAGGTTTACTTATTAAGTCTTAAGCTTAATGCGTCTTGTTAATTGGCCACTAATAAGATTGATGTGGTAAATCTAAAATAAACTTGACAAAGGAATTTTAGGTTTCAGCCTTACACTTAATAGCCCACGATCTTCCTTGAGGATAGATAACCCTTTAATAGATTTCCTTACGGGATAGACATATACCTGTCGGGCGGGGGTAGCCATAATTGGAACTTAAACTTAATGAATCCAGATAATTTGGTTGACATAGACATATGATTCAATTGGGTTAAACTGGGTATTTACGTCTGACCATCGACAGAGGCTTTTGCATAATTTAGTGTTCCAGGTTAGTAAACCGATTTATTACACAAACATAAAATAATCACTTCATCTTTAAAATGATATTGGAAGAAATCACAACCCTAGATAGTTTTTAATATTGAATTTTCTTAAACCTACATTCGAGCAATTTTATTTACTTGTTTTTAAATTCAAAACCTTCATCATTTCAAATCAATCAATCAACCTGTTAGGTACTAGTAATCATTTGACCTCATAAAATTAATAGATTAGGTATTAAGTCCTCGTGGGATCGATACTTTTTATACTACTTGAACGATACGTGCACTTGCGTTATACGCGTGTGTAAGCACCGGTCAAATGGTCACTCCAAATATCAGAACATATAGAAATACGACCTTTAATCTCTTTAAATATTTCATTTAAAATAATTTTACCATATTTGTATAATTTAAAAATATGACATTTTGTTGTGTTACGAGTCATTTTACATGCAGCAGGATTTAAAGCATTATGCATGTAATTAGTAAAATGAAGTTTTTCACCAAAGCTTAAAGAAAGTTTTGTCATACAAGTTAATTTCGCAAATTCTTCTCTATTTTTTACATCAGAATATTTAAATAAATCTACATCACTCGTACCTCGACTAGATGATGCGTATCTGGCCATTTGAGTTTGCGTCGTATCAATTCCAAGTTCAACCGCATAATGTATTTCCAGGTGCTTGATCATATTGCCGTATCCACCAGAAAATTTGTAGGAAACCCCACAATGGTTGCAAATTATTCTTGAAGTATCATCGTCTTGGCGGTCTAAATGAAAATGAATTTTGAAAACATCCGAGGAACGAGCCTTAACTTCTTTTCTCCGTGATTGTGCACCGACACTGGGGCCGCTCTCTTGGGTTGGCATATTTGACATTATGTTCTCAGATAGGCTTGTCATTTTTTTAAAGAAATAAGTAAGAAGAATAAGAAAATTGAGAATGATAATAACTAATTGAGAATAAAAGAATTGTAGAAATTGAGAGAGTTGAGAAATTGGTGTGTTGAAATAATGAAAAATGAATCATATTTATAGAGTTTTAGAATTTTTTTGATACCAAAAATGCCCCTAAATATAACTGTTTTATTACCGTTATTTGGGATATATTAGGAATTTACTATTTTATTTTATTATTATTTTTAGCCTTAACGGCTTTTTTTTTGTATCAAGGCAGGGTGCCGTTGGCTCCCTGCCCTCCCCAACGGCTACTAGCCGTTGGGGAAAGTAGGGTTCCTGTTGGAACCCTACGGTTCCAACAGGGTTCCAACAGGAACCGTTGGAACCCCAACCGAACCGATGATTCACGGTTTCGGTTCCGGAACAGGAACCCGAACCTTCCGGTTCCAACCGGTTCGGTTCCGATTCCAAACCGGAACCGTGGCCGGGTCTAGTTCCGAAGCGAGTGAAAATATTCTTTTTAAAGAATTTGATCACCACTTTTGAATCGTTTGATGGCAGTGCAATTGCTTCAACCCATTTGGAGACGTAGTCTACAGCAACCAGTATGTACATGTTTCCAAATGATGGAACAAATGGTCCAATAAAATCAATCCCCCACACATCGAATATTTCCACTTCCAGAATGTTTTGCAGAGGTCCTTCATTTCTCCTCGAAATATTTCCCGTTCTCTGGCACCTGTCACATTGAAGAGAAAATAAGTAAGCATCTTTAAAAAGTGGGCCAGAACAAACTTGATTGTAGGACTTTGGCTGCAGTTTTATTTTCGCTGAAGTGTCCGCCATATGGTGACGAATGAGAATGTTGCAGAACACTGTTGACCTCCTTATGTGGAACACACCGTCTCAATAATTTATCACCACAGTGTTTGAACAGGTACGGCTCATCCCAGACATAGTGCTTGACTTCTTTGAAGAACTTCTTTCGTTGCTGAGTTGTCCGTTCCAACGGCCATTTTCCCGATACTATGTATTTGACATAGTCAGTATACTAAGGGACATCATATTGTTTCATGGAAAACAACTGTTCATCTAGAAAAGTTTATTTGATTGTCAATTCTTTGCCAGCTGTTTCTCCATTCTCGAGCCTCGATAAATGATCTGCCACTTGGTTTTCTGTCCTTTTCCTGTCTCGAATCTCCACGTCAAATTCTTGCAGAAGAAGTATCCAACGGATCAATCTGGGTTTGACATCTTTCTTCGCGATCAGGTATTTGATTGCTGAATGATCTGTGTAGACCACCACTTTGGGACCCAGCAGATAAGATTGAAATTTATCAAAAGCGAACACAACTGCGAGCAACTCCTTTTCAGTGGTTGTGTAGTTGAGTTGAGCTTCATTCAGAGTTCTGCTGGAATAATAAATGGTGTGGAAAACTTTTACTTTGTGTTGTCCCAAAACTGCACCAATAGAAAAATCACTAGCATCGTACATCACCTCAAATGGAAGGGTCCAGTCTGGTGCTACAATGATAGGAGCATAAACCAACTTCTGTTTTAGGATCTCAAAAGCTTCTTGACATTCTTTGGTGAAGTTGAAAGGCACATCATTTTCCAAAAGATTGCATAAAGGTTTAGCAATCTTTGAGAAGTCTTTGATGAATCTCCTGTAAAACCTGCATGTCCGAGAAAGCTCCGAATCCCTTTTACAGATGTTGGTGGAGGTAATTTTTCAATTGTCTCAATCTTTGCTTTGTCTACCTCGATTCCTTTTTGTGAGATCCGGTGTCCCAGAACGATGCCTTCATGTACCATGAAAAGGAATTTCTCCCAGTTGAGCATCATGTTGATATCCTTGTATCTTTGTAACACATGTTCCAGATTTTGCAAGCAGTGGTCGAAAGAATCTCCAAACACAAAGAAATCATCCATGAAAAGCTCCATGCTTTGTTCCAGCATGTCTGAAAAGATGGCCATCATGCAACGTTGAAATGTAGCAGGGGCATTACATAGTCCAAATGGAATCCTGCGGAAAGCAAAAGTACAATAGGGACATGTAAAAGTGGTTTTCTCCTGATCTTATGGGGCGATGGCAATCTGATTGTACCCTATCCATCCAGAAAGAAATAGAATTCATGTCCCGCCAGTCTGTCCATCATCTGATCAATGAATGGAAGCGGAAAATGGTCTTTCCTTATTGCTTTGTTCAGCTTCCGGTAGTCGATACATACTCTCCATCCAGTCACCGTTCTTATTAGAATCAGCTCGTTCTTTTCATTTGTGACTACAATAATTCCTTCTTTCTTTGGTACACACTGCATAGGACTCACCCAAGTGCTGTCTGAGATGTGGTAAATGATCCCAGCAGCCAACCATTTGATAATCTCTTTCTTTACGACCTCCTTCATGATCAGATTTAGTCTCCATTGATGCTCCACTGTGGGTTTGTATTCATCGTTCATCAGAATCTTGTGCATGTAAAATGATGGACTAATGCCTCAAATGTCTCATATAGTCCAGCCAATGGCTTTCTTGTGTTCTCGTAACACTCTCAGCAATTTTTCTTCCTGCTCCAATGTTAGCGAAGAAGAAATAATAACAGGTAATTCAGAAGAGTTTCCTAAGAAAGCATACCTGAGATGGCTCGGAAGTAGCTTCAACTCTAGTTGTGGTGGTTCTTCAATTGAGGGCTTGATTCGCTCCTTCTTCGGGAGTTCCAAACTTTCAACTGGTGGTGTCGATTTGAACCGAAATGGTTTGTCAAGATAGTTGATACATTCCAGGATTTCAGCATCTAACTCGCTGTCAGTCATGTTGGTGATGCAAGCTTCAAGTTTGTCTGTGGGAGGTGGCTCAGTATCCTGGATGATACTATCAACAACATCAACTCTGAAACATTCTTCCTCTTTTTCATCACTTGGGAATTTCATGGCTTTGAAAACATTAAAGGTAACTTCTTGGTCCTGAACTTTCATGGTTAGTTCTCCTTTTTGTACATCAATAACAGTTCGACCTGTAGCCAAGAATGGTCTTCCAATGATGATAGGTAAATCTTTATCTTCTTTCATGTCAAGGATAATGAAATCCGCCAGGAGAATAAGTTTGTCAACTTTAACCAGCACATCTTCAACTACACCTCTCGGAAATGCGAGCGTTCGATCAGCAAGTTACAGAGAGACTGAGGTAAGCATTGCTTTTCCAATTTGCTGTTTCCTGTAAATAGAAAAAGGTATTTGACATATATCATTTATATATGTATTTGAGATATTTAAAGTAAATATAATACATATATTTGAGATATTTATATTTAATTAATTATTTAATTATTTAATTATTAAATAATTAATATAATTAAAATATAAATATCTTATGAAATAATAAAGTTAGGAAATAATTATTAGTGTAAATGTTTGACTTTACATTAAAGGAAAATGTTGTCAAATTGGATTTGACTTCCTTGGATATTTATTTTAACTTGTTAAAATTGAAATATCAATTTCCTTTCATTTATTGTCAAATTTGGCCATACCGTTAAATAAATATAAGTGTTATATTTTTTGAGTTGCTTTTATTGACTTGTTGAATTTCATTAAAGTTGTAATGATTCAAGTTGCAAGTTGATTTAAGAAACTTTAATGAAACAAAAAAATAATATCTAGATATTTTACCATCACCAAATTCGGCCAAGGGCATTTGTGTGAGGTATATATTGTTTTGTTTCATCTTTTAGGGTTTAACAAGTTCATTAGACACAATATAAATATAAAAGAAGTTGAGAGAAAAGTTTGAAGGCCTAAAGAAAAAGTCTTGGAAAAATCTTGTTTTTGTAAGTATTTCTTTAAAGTCTTCAACATGGAAATTATTTCTCACATGATTGGCATCATTTTGTGTTGCTCTGATGTTCTCTCTACTCTTATAGTTTGTGTTTAATTTGTTGTGAACTTGAATGAAAGATGTGTGCATATAAGTAAGCTTGAATGGTTTCAAAGGCTTAATTTTGATTCTTTGGAAATCAAGTTGCATTCTAGAGTTATTAAGCCACTCCTTGGTGACCTAGAATTGTTCTAGAGTTATTTCAAAGTGGTGAGGCTTGTTTGGTGAAGCATTGAATGGATTAAAGTGTTGGATTTTAAAGATTTGGTAAAATTGCTCAAATTGATGAAATTGAAAAATTAGGGTTCTTTACCCACTCCAAATTTGGGGATTTTCATATATGTGATGTATTATGGAGTGTATATGATGCATGTAAAATTTTAGGTTGATTGGATTTGATCTTGGCATGTTTTGAACTAAAGGGACCAAATTGTAATTAATTAAAAATTTTGGGTGGCTCACGACATTAGACCAAAAATTGGGGATTTGTGTGAAATCTGATTTTGATACATTAGATGTGTTGAAAAACATTTTAGAAATGATTTAGAATCATCCAAAATTGTATTTGACAACTTTTGGACTAAAATGATCAATTTACAAAGTTTTGGGGCAATTCGGTAATTACAAAGAAATTTGATCTCTTCTGTAATTTTTTCAGAATTTAATAATTGGATAATTAAATAAATAAGTTTATTTAATTGATCCAAGAAAAATTTTGAAATCAGAAAATTTTGATTTTCCACGTTTCCGCTGTGTTACCGATATTCCCCCTTAAAACCCCAACATTAACAACAGGTAAACTACATTTATTAACTCAAGTATTTAAAATATCTTTAGAAGTTTGCAATGTGTAATGACCATGCTGGTTTGGACAACAAATGATCTGAATATTACGTTTATCATATAAATACAAAGAACAGTTCTTAATATTAATACGATAACCTTTTGTATCCAATACAAAAAGAGATATAATATTAGCTACACATCCTGGTATAAAGTAGCAATCATATAACAAAAGTGTCCCATTTGGAAAAGGGATCTCGCATACTCCCACTGCAACTGCATCGAGAGAGTCTCCACTCCCAAATCGCAACTGCATCTCTCCAGGCTTCAGTTTCTTACTTTCCTTCAGTACCTGCAACGAATTGCAAATGTGAACAAGACAAGCAGAATCTAAAATCCAGCTGGATGTAACGGTTTCACAAGCCAAAGAGATATCAATAACTGGAAAAATAAATATACCTGATGTAGATGCTTTCTCCTTCCTTAGCTGGGCAATATAGTTAGGACAGTTCCTTTTCAGTGCCCGAATTTGCTGCAGTGATGGCATTTGTCGTCAGAAGCCCTATTGGGCTTTGTTATCTTACCTTGCGTTTGAGAACCGAAACTTTTCTTCTTCGCTTTTGTCTTCTTTCCCTTTGACCAGGTCTGGGAAGAAGCAGAAAGTGAAGTAGGTTTCGGAGGGCGAGTCGGTACTCCATTCCTTAAGTCCTCTTCCGCCGTGAGCAGCATCCTATGCAGCTCATGGTAGGTACAGATAATCCCATTCATGTTGAAGTACATCCC
Source organism: Zanthoxylum bungeanum (assembly GCA_019454045.1). NCBI lineage: Eukaryota > Viridiplantae > Streptophyta > Magnoliopsida > Sapindales > Rutaceae > Zanthoxylum > Zanthoxylum bungeanum. The sequence goes on along the minus strand of SKCR01035571.1, from coordinate 18,857 downwards.
GAATTGGCGATATGAAGCTGAGAGCGAACCAAGAATGACACTCCTACCAAGAATGTCATTCAGAGGGAGACTATGTTGCCTCAGTTGATCGATCAAATCGATCATGTGAAGAACACGCGAGCTCACATCTTGCCCTTCGTCCAGTCGCGCATGGAACAATTCCATCGCAACTTTGTGAACAACAACTTGTTCTTGGTTCTGAAACGATTCTCGTAATCGCATCATCATACTATACACATCTAACATGCCATAATATTATTTCTTGAGTCCCGGTGTCAGCGAACTTAAGATGTATGATTTAACTTTTAAATCATCATCTTTCCAAGATTGGAAAACTTGGCGTTCATCCACTGTTGCGTCCTCAGACACAGCAAGGGGCAGCGGACCCTCAAGAACATATCTCAACTTCTCGGAATCAAGGACAATCCTTAAATCCAATTCTCAATCGGTTGATTTCTCAGCGCCTTTGAGTTTGTTCATATCCAGCATACGCGCAAACTGATTAGAAGATGGTGCCGCCATCGCAAATCTATCATATAGATCACGAAAAATGATTTGCAAAAATAAAGCAGTTTCATATAATATCATAAGCATTAACTATATCATGGATTTTTAATCTAAAAATACAACTCCCACTAAATCATGCAATACTGTAATCCTCAAACAGAATGCAAAGATTTAATAATTAAATTAAATAAAAATAGTGAAAGGTGGATCCCATGAATATATTTAAGCTCACAGCAGAGGCACGGTCTCGCCTATGTATATTCATCAGGTAGACAACTCATTTGTCAATCATTCAATAGTGACTCCTGGGTTTCCGGTCCTGGTCGTTTCTCGTTGTGACTGCTTGGGCACGTTCACAAGGAGACGTACCAAGGTTAAACTCGTCAATGATAAACTCAAGCTACTTGCGTAACCGTGACAGCTTGGGCACGTTCAGGATTCCGCTTTCGCTTGAATTTATCTAGTATCTAATATAAATACGGCATAAATAATTTTCTATCGACTAAACCCTCACAGTAGAGGCACGGTCTCGGATGTAGTCACGGAAAAATATTCATAAACCGTATTGACAAGATAGACCATGTAATATGCATCAAATACATAATTCATATAAAACCTTATTAATTAGAGATTTTCCGCAAAAGATATTTTTTAATTTATTTAATCAAATTAAATAAATACATGCATGTAACAAGTAAAGAATAAATTAAAAATTGAATTTAAAAGGCATAATCATATTAGGGTGGCTAGAATCAGACTCGCCTGATACCATTTTGAAGGGGTTTTATGGCGAAAATCCGGTAACGTAGCGGAATAGTGGAAAATCAAAATTTTCCGATTTCAAAATTTTTCTTGAATCAATTAAATAAAATTATTTATTTAATTATCCAATTATCAAATTCGGAAAAATTACACAAGAGATCAAATTTCATGGTAATTACCAAATTACCCCATAACTTTGCAAATTGATCATTTTAGTCCAAAAATTGTCAAATATAATTTTGGTTGATTCTAAATCATTTCTAAAATGTTTTTCAACATATCCAATACATAAAAATCAGATTTCACACAAATCCCCAATTTTTAGCCTAATGCCGAGAGCACCCCAAATTTGTCAATTAATTGCAATTTGGTCCTTTTTGTTCAAAACATGCCAAGATCAAATCCAATCAACCCAAAATTTTACATGCATCGTATACACTCCATAATACATCACATATATGAAAATCCCCAATTTTGGAATGGGTTATGAACCCTAATTGTTCAATTTCATCAAATTGACCAATTTTACCAAATCCTTAAAATCCAACACTTTAATCCATTCATTACTTCACCAAACAAGCCTCACCACTTTGAAATAACTCTATAACAATTCTAGGTAACCAAGGAGTGGCTCAACAACTCTAGAATGGAAACTTGATTTCCAAAGAATCAAAAGTAAACCTTTGAAACCATTTCAAGCTTACTTACGTGCATACATCTTTCATTCAAGTACAAAACCAATTAAACAGAAACTATAAGAGAAGAGACAACATCAAAGCATTAAAAATTGAAGCTAAGCATGTTAGAAACATTTTTCATGTTGAAAGAATTGAAAGAAAACTTACAAAACCTTAAGATTTCCAAGCTTTTTCTCTTTTCTTCAAACTTTTTCTATCAACTACTTTTGTGTTATCTTTGGTGTCTAATGAACTTATGGAACCCTAAAAATGAAACAAACAATATATACTTCACAAAAAATTAGCCCTTGGCCGAATTTGAAGCAATAGGAAATATCTAGATATTTGTAATTTGTTTCATTAAAGTAAGCTTTATCAACTTGCAAGCTTAATCATCAAACCATTTAATGAATTTCTTAAATTCAAATAAAGCAACTAAAAACATTTCCTTAATCATCACAACTTTAAGATATTTATATTTTAATTAATTTAATCATTTAAGAATTAAATAATTAAATAATTATTTAAATACAAATATATTAAATATATGTATTATATTTACATTAAATATCAAATACATATATATTTATGATATTAGTCAAATATCTCAATTTGACAATTAATTAATGTGTATTTGATCAAATCTAACATTAAATGCAAATACACAAAAATTAGGAAATAACTATTAGGTCTATTCACATTTATTTTTCGTTTAACCTTTAAACGACTTATAAATAATCAGTATTATTTATAAATATTGCTCTAGTGCTCTACGAGTATATTTCATTAGTGAGACTCTCTAGATTCAGGCATATCCATCACGAAATCCAATTTCGTGTCCATAATTTACCCATCCGTAAATTATGACGACCACGGATAAACTCGATGAATCATACAGGTCGAGGTCATGACAAATGTATAATTCCTCCGTCATAGGTATCCGGATATATCCCAGAGATATAGATGTAAACGTCAAATCTCTATAGGGATTATCACGTCGACGTCTCTATTAGCAATCTCTAAAAGAACATTTAGAACTCACTTCTAAAGTGTACCACGGGCCCATGGTTTTTATATGATTACTAAACATATATGGACTACATATGCTCTGTACACATAACTGACGGATCCTATCTCGACACACACAAGACACCCTGAGGATCTATCCACATCCAACGAACAAGCGGAGGTATGATCTAAATAGATCGGTGACGTGACTGCCATCTAAGTGTGGAAGATGTCTCATGTGCCCACAGTGGCATCTTAATTCGAAGAATCACAAATGCTACTCAACCCGAGAAGATCCTTATTGACGTTGGTGTACCATTCATTAAGAATCTACGATGAGTCGTTCAATGTTTATCAACTATAAACACCTACACGTCTATACGAGTCTCCAAGACTCATGGTTCATTGAGAAACCATTGGAATCATATATTCCACTATACAACATGTATCGGTCTCAACGGGTTTACATTACTGACAAAGTAGTGTAAACCTAGACCAAGAACTGTCTAAGAATGACAACGTAATGATACAACTCAATGTCAGTTGCGACATTTTTGCAACAGTATCATGACTAATCATCCTAAGGTCAATTACGTCTTTACCATATAAGAAGATATATTATATTATAGAAACTGCTCATTTTATTCATAATAAAATGTTTTACATAAGTATTTTCAAGGAAATACAAACGGGAATTGGCGCTCTGAGCACCAACCCCAACATTACCAACCAGCCATATAGGCGGTAACCTGATTAAGTCAAATTAATAATTAATTACCAACTGACCAACCAGGTGGTATCATTGTTTAGTCAGGTTAAAACCAATTTAATATCAATTACCAACCAGTCAATATAGCGGTATCCTCATTAAGTCAAGTTTTAAATAGTTATTATATTATAATTAAGGGAGATTAATCTAAATAGCAATAATAAAAGCTTTACATTTCACCCTAGCAGGGCGAAGTTACCTCCTCATTGCTGAATAGTAAAAACTGAAAAAGTAAAGAAAGTAAATTACTATTACAAAAAGTAAATAAAATTAATTACAGAACTGAAATTAAACAAACTATATACAAACTCCTTATTATTCTCAAGGAATTATAGAGAGGAAGGTACATCTGAAACTGAAATTTTGAGCTGAATTTATAGGCGTCGACAGGCTTCACGCGTCGCGACGCGCCGTGATTTGCGACGTGGCTTGCATAGGCGATGACACATGGCACTTGGATTCGTGATAAGGTGACATATGGCAGAGGGCGTCGGTAACTCAATGATTGTACTGACATGGCGATGATGTGGCGATGTTGAATGTCGGCACCGTGTGATTGTGACACGTGGCAAAAGATGATTGGTGGCTGACACGTGGCAAGCTGACTTGGCATGTGACTGATGTGGACGCCACGTGGCTGACACGTGGATGACATGTATGCAACATATGGTGATGGTGATTGTCGGCAGTATGTGATGGTGACATGTGTCTGGTGCACGTTAGCATGATTTGATGTGATGTTGACACGTGGCAGACACACATTAGCAGATTCGGCGCACGTTAGCATCCGGCGTATTTTAGCAAAACCCATCTCATTGGTCCATGTGTCCCGATGCATTTTAGTAGAGGTCCTGCGCACGTTAGTGGTCACGACGCAGGCTGCGCGTCGTGATGCGCCAAAAGTCGTTTTGTCCTTTTGTCTGTTTTTCACTGTTTTGGCCCCAAATTGCTTCCAGAGAGTCCTGAAACTTTATTTATCTACAAAATAACACAAAACACATCAAAATATTCACAATACTCAAGAAACTATACAAAATATTAGGTCAAATGAGTGGGAAATAGTGATACATTTACCACTAATCATATTGCTTCTTGGCAATGACATTCCAATGCTACAATCGGTGAAAGCTTGGCTTTCATTAAAATTCTCTATGAAAGACCTGGGAGAGGCAGCCTTTATTCTGGGAATAAGGATCTACTGGGATAGATCTAGAAAGCTGCTTGGACTCTCCCAAAGCTCGTATATTGACAAAGTGTTGAAGAGATTCAACATGGATCAATCCATGAGGGGGCTGCTTCTGGTGTCACATGGCGTCTCTGTCTCTCTATCTAAGGATATGTGTCTTAAAACTCAAGATGAGAGAGATGTAATGTTTCGGATCCTATATTCTTCAGCAGTCGGATCGATCATTTATGCCATGATATGTACGCGATCTGATGTCTCATATGCTTTGAGCATGTGCAGTCGCTATCAGGCCGATCCAGGTGATGGTCACTAGATTGGTGTAAAGAACATCCTTAAGTATCTTAGACGAACTAAGGATTCTTTCTTAGTCTATGGGGAATAAGTGTAGGGGATTCTCGGGTCGGGCGCAGCGGAAGCTTGGATCGGGCTGAAATCGTATTTCAAATATTTTTCAAAAAATACCGATTAGATTATTCAATATCTAATATGAATAATCTATTCGGATTTCAATTAAACCCAAAAATTACTCATGTGTATGATCCAATCAGATGAAGTAATAATCAAACCACAAAAGGGCCCTTTGTCCGACCACATCAAGTCATGGCCGACCACATGTGTTCATGATCCGACCACATCACGGAAGACCAGACGAGGTCCGACCAGACCATAAGTCATGGCCGACCACATGTGGTCATGATCCGACCACATTTGGTCAAGATCCGACCACATTATGTCCGACCAGACGAGGCCGACCAGACGAGGTCCGACCAGACCATTTCCGACCAGCCCATGTCCGACCAGACGAGGTCCGACCACATCATTTCCGACCAGACCATGTCCGAGAGGGGGCATATTGTGCATTTTGCACTTTCATGGTTCAAAACACATCAAGGAAAAATCCAATCAACCCAATATTTTACATGCATCATATACACATCCAAATACACCATATAAATTAAAAGCCCCAAATTTGGAAGTGGTCTTAAATCCTAATTTTTCAATTTCTTCAAATTGGACAAATTAGACCAAATTGGTTAAATCCAATACTTCAATCATGTTTCTTCCATCCAAAACAAGTCTCAACACAATGAAACAACTATAGAACAATTCTAGGTCGTTTAAGAGTGGGTCAATAACTCTAGAATGGCAACAAGGTTCTAAAACCTTGAAAGAATGCTTATTACTACACTAGTAATAAACTTCCAACATCATACATGCATATCACCTTCATCAAACTTTTATCCATCAAAAGTACAAATAATAAAGAATAGAAAAACTCAAGAACATCACAAGATGTTGCCCACAACAAGAGGAACAAATTACTCTCTAATGGAAGGTTGGAAATACTTACTAAATTCCAAGCTTTTCCTTGTTTTTCTTTTCTTTTCTCTCTACCTTCTTTGCCTTGTTTTAATGGAGTTTTTTGATAAAGTGAAAAGGTTAATGAAACCCTAAAATAAATGAAACAATATATACTTGCCCAAAATGCATGCCTTGGCCGAATTTGGCTAATTAAATACAAGTCAAATATTTTCATTTCATTTGAATTTCATTTGCCAAGTTGATAAAATGATCATTAATTTTAATGATAATTTCAACTTAGTCAACAATGGCAACAAAGTCATTAAAACAAATATCATAACTTAAAAATATCTATACTTTAATTAATTTAATCATTTAACAATTAAATAATTAATTAATTAATTAAATACAAATATATCAAATATATGTATAATATTTACATTAAATATTAAATACATATATTCATTTATGGTATTAGTCAAATATCTCAATTTGACAATTAATTAATGTGTATTTGAATTAATCAAGTATTAAAAACAAATACACAAAAATTAAGGAAATGACTATCGGGTCCTTACACATGTATTTTTGCATTTAACCTTTAAACGACTTTATAAATAATCAATATTATTTATAATTGTTGCCCTAGTGCTCTACGAGTATATTTCATTATTGAGACTCTCTAGATTCAGGCATATCCGTCACGAAATCCAATTTCGTGTCCATAATCTATCCACCCGTAAATTATGACGATCACGGATAAACTCGCTGAATCATACAGGTCGAGGTCATTGCATACGTATAATCCCTCCGTCACAGATATCCGGATAATCCCAGAGATATAGATGTAAACGTCAAATCTCTATAGGTATTATCCCGTCGACGTATCTATTAGCAATCTCTAAATAACAATCGGAACTTACTTCCGAAGTATACTGTGGCCACAGATTTAACAGATTTCTAAACACATATGGACTACCTATGCTCTGTACACAGAACTGACGGATCCTATCTTGACACACACAGGATATCCTGAGGATCGGTCCACACCCAACGAACATGCGGAGGTCTGATCTTAATAGATCGGTGACGTGACTGCCATCTAAGTGTGAAGGATGTCTCATACATCCACAGTGGTGTCTCAAGTCGAATGACCACTAATGCTACTCAACCCGAGAAGATTCTTATTGACGTTGGTGTACCATCTATTAAGAATCTTCGGTGAGTCGTTCAGTGTTTATCCACTCTAAACACCTACACGTCTATACGAGTCTCTCTAGACTCATGGTATTTTGGGATAAACCATCGGACCAAGTCTCGATATACGACATGTACTGGTCTCAACAGATTTGACTAACCGACCCCGTGTTAGTGAATCTTGACCAGGAACTTTATTTGATAATATATATTTAGCAGTGACACTTCCCAATGTCAATTACAAACTAACTTTGTAACTGTGTACTGCATTATATATTATCGGGCCTTTGTCTAATATATACATATCACTAAACACCATTTAGTTTCAATCTAATAGTAATTAGATCGAATACATATATAAAAACAAGACGTGCAACCATAAATAAGTAATATTATGGAAAAGAGAGAATGTTCGTATTCATGAATCAGACATAAATACGGTCCGGATTGGCGCTCTGAGCACCAACCCCAACAATGAGAACTTGAGGTGACTGGGTTCGCCGAGGCAAGTTTCCAAATCGATAAAGATGACTGTAAGTCGCAATCATGGTACATATTTTGTTTGAACAACGGAGCAGTGAGCTGGAAATATTTCAAGCAAGAGACTGTTTCCGATTCGACAACAAAAGTGGAATATATTACTGCAGCTGAGGCAGCAAAATAAGTATTTTGGATCTGTAAATTCCTAATTGGATTAGGAGTAGTTCAGTTAGCTGCTGAGCTCGTACCTTTGTATTATGACAATACATGGGCTATAGCACATGCTAAGGAACCACGGTCTCATCAACGATCCAAACATGTACTTCGACGGTTTCATATGATTCGTGAGATCATACATCTTGCGATGTGAAGATCGAGAAGATCGCATCAGATGACAACATTGCAAATCTGAGCAACATGTATATAGTTCAGGTGTTAGATACTTGTACAAATTAACTATATGACAAAAGGAAATTGTTATTTTATCATTATTGTAATTAGTTTACTTGTTTATATAATGATAATTCCATATGGTTAAATTAGATTAATAAGATATGAGACAGTATTAATCCACGAACAGTTTAATCATTAAATATCCCTAGTCATAATATTATCGAGACAGACATCGATAATGCGGAATAGACTAGTATTACACTTGTGCACGTTATGGAAGCTTAACGACATAGTTATCATGTATTTAGGTATTGGATACTCATGCAAGTGTAATAAGAGATTCTGTTAGCCGTTGGACCGGGAACAGTTTCGCTCTGGATAGACCCCCTCAGAATCTCATTGCTAGTATGACTATGTGTCTATGGGAATCCGAATCAGGGTAGGTGTATGTGATCTTTAACCTGAGACTTACGTCGCTATTACTTGCGACAATCAGTTTACTTTGATATTGGTCGTCTGGAGCTTTAACAGGTTCTGTGTACACCTCTATTGGGTTTACTGAGAATCGTAGTGTATTGGATGCGATGTCAAGATGAGAGTATCATTTCAGTCATATGGAGATAATGGTCACATAGGATACGGAACAAGTACTCTTAAAAGCTGCAGCTATCAGGAAAGTATGACTAGGTCATGACTTTCCGATTACGGAGACTAGTTACTCATTATCCGATATATGTTTCGTACGGGGCAGACACATAGCCAGCCCTATGTTTAGCATGTGACATCCGATACTGGATCGTATTACGCATTACATTGTATTATTACGCCTGATACAGATTATATTCCTCAAAGGATATTTCTAGAGAACTGGGTAGGCACGGTGCTTTGCTAGAAGCCAACCAAGTTTTATAAATCGGTAAGAACATGGTACGGGGTACGCACATGTTCGAATGGTCCGATGACCGTATTTACTGCCAACATATCCAGGAATCTCTTGGGTCGCTTCCCAAAGATTCACCAATGAAATTTGACTCGAATATAATTAATCTGGGATTAATTATGAGAGAGAGAATTAATTTGGGATTAATTTCGGCAAGAATTAATCTGGGATTAAATTCGTATAGAAGACGCGATTAATTTAGAATTAATCGATTAAATAAATTTAATAGTTAAATTGAATTTTTCTATTTAATTTATTTATTTGGGCTAAAATAATATATTGGATATATTAATTGAAATTGGATTTCAATACAAAATTAAAATTGGATTTTAATTCGAGCGAACGAATTAATTTAGAATTAATTCGTAAACGACTATCGTAATAATTTTGCAAGGCATAATTATTTAATTAAATTGGATTTAATTATCTGGCGACAGCAAATTCGTTTAATTCGGAATTAAACGAACCAAGGCCCAAGTCTAGTTGCGTGTTGTGTAAGCCAATTTAAATTTTGAATTTATATGAGGTGGGACTCATGACTGACTTACATCAATTGTCACAAATTGATGGAAGTAGTTGGCAATTTTAAATGATGCATTTACTTCACAAACCAACCAAGTTTTTGAAACACACAACACTATTCACTCATCTCTCTCCTTCTCCCTCTTGGCCGAAACTCTCTCTTTGGAAGGGATAAAATTTTTGCTTCAAAAATTTGATCAAGCTAGCACTTGGAGAGTCTTTTAAGGTGATAGGGAAACTCACCCAAGGGTTTAACAACAAATCAAAAGCTTGGAGCTTCATCCAAAACAAAGAAATTTCGAATTTCTCATAAAACCAATGTAAGTAATTCCGCAACTTTACTTGGTTAATTCACACGCAAATCATGTTTAGGATCTTGGAAGCATGTCTTAGAGACTAACAGAAATGTCCTTAAAAGATAAACAAATACTAAAGGGGTTTTCTTAATGCCAGTTAAGAATCTTGAGACATGAACTGATTCGTGTCAATTCTTACTGCACAAGAAACAGTTCTCCTTAGACAATTATATCCTAAAGCAGATAACCTATTTAGATTACCTAATCGTGACTCAGTAACTAAGTCACAAACCATCTTGATTTTCAAGAAAATTGGAACAACAGTTCCCGAGGGTTTCAACTAATCTAACAATATCTAAGTCTACTGTCTTTCTAGAACCTATTCTAGAACTACGCAACCATAAGTAAAGTCAGAAAACCTATATATTCAATAAATATACTATGCAGTGGATTAAAATTATAAATCTATAAACAATATAGAAATAAAGGAAAAATAGAAGCAGGAAATTCCATAAAATTACGCACTGCCTTAGTTATGGATTTTTTAAACCAGCAGTGTCTCCCACTACTTTAGGTAATACCGTAATCCCCAACGGACAACGGGAATTCAATAATTAAATAGAATTCCATAGTGAGAGTAGGATCCCATGAATATATTTTGACTCACAGCTTGGCACGATCTCGCCTACGTATATTCATTAGGTAGACAACTCTTTGTCAATCACTCACCAGTGACTCATGGTTTTGGTCCTGACCGTTTCTCGTTATGACAGCTTTGACACGTTCACAAGGAGACGTATCTAGGCTACACTTGTCAATCACAAACTCAAGCTACCGGTGTAGTCCTGACAGCTTTGGCACGTTCAGGATTTCCACTTTCACTTGAATTTGTCCAGTATCAATAAACAACCGGTATGGATAATAATTCTATAACCTACACCCTCACAGCTTTGGCACGATCTCGGATGCAGTTATAGAAAGATACCCATAAACCGTACTGACAAGACGGATCAAGAAACATATTTAAAAAGCGGGGATTTTCCTATGGAAGCCATGATCTACATAAAATGATGAATTTTAATCTAAATTATTTTCTAAATATTTCAATTCTACCTTAGAAAACATAACACAATTTAACTATTAAATTTTAGTTACATTTCCATTAGTGTAGAATTGAAAACTAAAGAAACATATATAGATTCCAAGCATGTGCGAACATTAAAATTGGATTATATATCAAATATCAAGCATGAATAATGTAATGGATGAAGCATCAGACCTGCTCTGATACCATTTTTGTTGGGGTTTTGGGCGATGGGGCGCGGCGGAAGCGCGGTTCGGGCAAAATCATATTTTAAAACTTTTTCAAAATATCAAATAAATTATTCAATATCTAATATGAATAATTTATTCATATTTCACCTAAATCAATTTATTCAATATCAAATATTGACATAAATTCAATAGAAACTTTGCGAAACTTTTACGAAAATCGTTTTTCCGTAAAATGACGCAAAATGTGTTTTCGACTGAACCGACCACCCAAAACTTATGGGGACTCCCCAGGTCAGCCCCAATAGTGTCAGGGCAGTTCATGGGCTGCCCAAATAGTGACAGATTCACTATTTGGGCAGTCATCACCCGGTTGGCTCAAAATCCACCCGGTAACGTCGTTTTTTGCCGTTTTCGCTTATTTCAACTTGGAAACACTTTCCGAAAATTGTTCCAACTCCCAAAACTCATCCATTACATTCATATGACATCAAAATCATCTCAAAAATTCCAGTTTTACAGAATCGGATCAGCAAACCGAAATTACCCATTTTTCATGCTTTAAACCCAAAATTCGAGATTAATCCAATTAATCTAAACACCAAATTAAGTCACCACATATGAACAACCCAAGAACAATTATAGGTGCCAAAAGAGTGGTCATAACACTCTAGAATATCAACTCATCAACAATTAATAAAATTGGAAACTAATTACACTAATTACTTCCAAATCTACTTCACACATGCAATACAACTTCCAATCCATCCACTACAACCAAAGGCCCCAAATTTAATGAAAACGAAGAAACCCTAGATATCATTATATCATCAAGAAACAATAAAAATAATTTTCTAAGCTTAGTGTTTTAGTCCAATCTAAGCTTAGTGTTTCAGTCAAAAACACATTTTGCGTCATTTTGCGAGTCAACACAAGTCAAGATGAATTCCAAAATGTGTAAAATTGTGTTTTAGTCCAACCTTGTTCAAAACAAGTCAAGATGAATTCCAATCATCACCAAATTTAATATACATCATATATACATCAATACACAACACATATATGAAAAGCCTTAAATTTGAAAAGGGTAAAGAACCCTAATTTTATAAATTCTTCATTTGAACAAATTACACCAAATTAATTAAATTCAATACTTTAATTCAATCTTCACAACACCAAACAAGTTTCACCACTTTGAAATAACATAAGAACAATTCTAGGTCATCAATGAGTGGCCTAACAACTTTAGAATGACAACTTAATTATCAAATAATCAAAAGAGAGCTTAATAACCAATTATAAGCTCACTTTAATATATATACACGCAAACATCCTTCATACAAGTTTTCAACCACTTTATTACATGCTTGAAGAGTAGAGAAAATTCTAAGCAACACATGTTGAAGCCTAGAAACATAGAAATAATTTTCTAGTTGAAAAAGTTTAAGAAAAACTTACAAAATCCAAGTATTTTTCAAGCTTTTCCTTCTGTTCTTCAACTTTCTCTCAAACTTTTCATTTGTAATATTTTGGTGGCTTAACCTAATGAATGAAAAATGAAACAAAATAATTTATACTTCCCCGTTAAGCCTTGGCCGAATTTTAGGAAGTAAAAAATAAATATCTAGATATTTTTATTTCATTTAATTAAAGTTAGTTTACTTGTTATATTTGATCATTACAACATTTAATGATTTACAACAAGTCAAACTAATCAAATAAAGCCACTTCCAAAATTAATCATAACTTAAGTTATTTATATTTTAATTACTTTAATTATTTAACAATTAAATAATAAAATAATTATTTAAATATAAATATTTTAAAGATATGTATTATATTTACTTTAAATATTCAAATACATATATATTAATGATATATGTCAAATATCACAATTTGATATTTAATTAAAGTGTATTTAATAAAATCATTCATTAAATACAAATACATATTAATTAGGAAATGACCATTAGGTCCATTTGTTGGACAATTATGACCCATAGCATCACTATTTGTACAGAACATGGTGTTGTTGTACAAATAAACTATGTGACAAAAGAAATTGCTCTTTTATCATTTGTAATTGGATTACCGGGATATATAAATGATAAAAGTCAATATCATTAGTACCGGATTAATAAGATATGAGACAGTATTAATCCACGTAAGGTTTAATCATTAAAAATCCCTAGTCGTAGTATTATCGAGACTGGACATCAATAATGCGGAATAGACTAGTATTACACTTGTTCGTGTTATGGAAGCGTAACGGCATAGTTCTCATATATTTGGGTATTAGATACTCATGCAAGTGTAATAAGAGGTTCTATTTACCGATGGTACGGAAATAGCTTCACTCTGCATAGACCCCTCGGAATCCCATTGGTAGTATGACTATGTGTCTATGGGAATCCGAATCAGGGTAGGTGTATTTGGTCGTAACCTGAGACTTGCATCGCTAATACTTGCGACAATCAATATACTTTGGTTTTGGTAGTCCGGGACTTTAACAAGTTCTGTGTACGCCTCTTCTGGGTATACTGAGAATCGTAGTGTATTGGGTGTGATATCAAGATGGAAGTATCACTCCAGTCATATGGAGATGATGATCACGCAGGATATGGAACTTGTAACATCCCAGATTTTCGGGACCGTTCTAGAAGATCCCCGGACGGATGTTTTAGTCTCGGAGCATGATGATGATGAAAAATAAGAGTTCAAGTGATGTCATATTAGGCCGAAATAATATAAAGTGAAGAGTTGTAGCATCAGGAGACTCTTCGTCTCAAGAATCAGTTACGCGATATTTAATATACGCGTAAAGTTTACAGATTTGGTCATGAAATTAGCCAACGAACTCCGATTGAGTTGATTCTCAAACCAGCGGACTCGTTTTTCTGAGATGGACAACTTTCGCGTTGAACTTTTTTCGAAAATCGAACCAGAAGGGCTTCAAATGAGGTGATTTCCGAAAATACCCTTAGAAGTGGGGGCATTTTAGTCATTTTTGGAATTGTGATATTTGTGTTATTTTTATTATTTATTATTACCTTTTTATTACAAGCATTTTCAGAAAAGAAAACAAAAAAAAAGAGGGAAACGTCAAAACGCGCTGAGGGAGGAAGAATGAATCGCCGGCTGCCATAGGGCCACCGCCGGCTGGCGGCATGATGCAGGCCGGTGCGCCGGCCCTTCCCCCAGTCCAAGGCGGCCAGCAACCGACCAGAGAACGCTGGTGAACGGCGGAGCAGAGTGAAAAATGTGAATTGAAGAGTTTTCCGATCCCCGCTCGTCGGGTCGTTTAACGAGCCGTGCCACCTACCAAATCGAAGCCCTCGACGAGTACTACGAGTGTGCGGAGTTGATTTCGCCGAACAACGGCCGATTGCACGCGAAACGAGGAAGAAAGCCGCGATGAATAGTAAACCCATGACGAACAGTAGCTCCGATTGGAATTCCGTCGATACCAGTGCGTTTGTATGGCCGTTGGGAGTCCGAATATGGCCTCGGAATTTCGGTACGTCTCTCCGTTTAGAATTTGTTATTTTAAAGTTTACAGCTTTATATTCGGATGTTTCCGGTAGCTCCGTAACGTAGCGAATTGTTATGGAATGAATTTGATGTGTTATTATATGTTAAAATGATAAATGTGGTAGAATCCGAGGAGTAACGGATTAGATTTGATCGATCCGGTAGAATTAGCGAGTTTCCGGTAAAACAGAGTTTCTCGCGCGATTGAGTGTAGATGACCGTAACCATACTTAAGATGTAAAAATGACATTGCGAGGGTATTTAAGTATTTCTGGATTAGTTCGGAGGGTTCGAGACCCTTCCGTAGCGTTTGCGGAAACTTTTCCGCAAGTTTTGCCGCAAACGCGTAAAATGAGAATCTGAGGCATATAGTTAGTTCCGAATAGTATAGAAAGACATATTAGAGTAGTGAAGCTTAAACCGTAGAGTCGGTAAGGATTCGTGTATTCCGGGAAAGTCCGGAAGTTTATATAGATGAGTAGAAAGTTCCGCAAATAGCGGTTCTGACATGTGTTGTGATTTGTTTTGACAGATCGGGTCCAGGTTCGGAGTGTCCACGAAGCCAGGTAAGCAACTCATGCTGCGAATACTTAAGAAATCTAACGTTGCTCGAAATTAGTAATATAACAAAGTCGTATATAGTTATATGTATGAAACCTGTATATATAAATATGAGTGTAAAGGAAAGTAGTAGGTGTATCTATATACACATGTAGATGAAAACAAGCAGTTACAAGTATTATATGAGTAAAGATAAGCATGAGAGCATGTAGAAGTAAAGAGATACATACGTAGGTATAAACTAGTATATATATATATGTATAGATAGAGCATATAAATGAGGTCATGATTATTATTATAATTTATCGAGACTTGGGTTTGGGGGCTGTAGAAAACTACACCCTAGGGAATGGGAATAAAGTTTAAAGAATGACAATTGTAAGAAGTAACTGTATGTGTTCAGTGTATAGAATGATATAAAAGCAAGAACACTAGTACATACACAAATAAGTAAAAGTATATATTTAGTATGTGAGTGTATGGTTTACAAGTATTTTAATGTGTGTTAACTTATGTATGTCTGAATTTGAGCAAAGCATAGTAATGATATCCTGAGCACATAGGACATGAGGTAAGTAGCATGAGGTAATAAGTAAGCTTGTGTATAGTAATGTGCGTATGTTTAGAGAAATGCATGTATATAAATAAACTCAGTGTGTTATAGTTATACATCACTTAATGTATGTACATGTATGACATTATAAGAAATCATAGCTAGAGTAGAAAGGAGCATGAGAAATGCATATCTGCATATGCATGTGTGTGTGTGTTAAGTTTTTCAGCAGTCAAGCAAAAGAAAAGAATGTTTTCAAAGATTTCAAATGTTTTAATGAAAGATTTCAAATACTTTTGAAAATAATCGTATTTTAGAAAATGTTTTACAGTTTGAGTTACAGATTATGATTTTATGGTTTCCGGGGCATGAGGGAAAAACTCACCCCAGTATGTAACTTGAGACACAGTTTGGACTTGACGGATACTTTGGATTCGGGATTTGGGATTTGACCATCCCAGTGGTACATTGTTGGAATTGATGGATTCAGAAACATGTGCACATGTTGAGGACTGAGGGGACGCTCTCAGATCCTTCAGATTGTGGCTTGGGGGACGGCGAGACGTAACGCCCCAAGACCACCAGATATGAGACAGTAGTGGCATGCTTTGGGGGACGGCGATACGTAACGCCCCAAAGTCATGGATTTGCACTTCTGCCTCCAGATAGGCGTATGGGGGGACGGCGATACGTAACGCCCTCATACGTCCAGATTTAAAACAGCACGACAAGGGTAGAAGGGTAATTCCCTTCTTGGGTGAGATCATTAATACCGACCCGACCCATAAAAAGCCAGCAGTAAGGGCCCAAGCGCTTTACAATAAAAGGCCGACCACCTTATAAGTTATAAGACCGACCACAACAGGAGGAGACCGACCACTTGAATTCAAGATGACCGGGCACTTATCAGGTCGACAGAAGCACTCCCAGTACAAAAGACTATCATGACCGACCACATGAAGACCGAGAGTATGGCAGGATATGCTCCAGAAGATAAGTTATCCTACTTTCATAGGAAAACTGAGGAGTCAGAGTCCTAGTAGGATAAAAGAAGTAAAAGATAGATTTGATAAAGGTTTCCTTGAGGGAGCAGGAGATTGTTTCAACTAGGAAACCTCATACTAAGAGGAATTTGATTCCTTCACTATTATAAAAAAAAAAAGGTAGAGTATGTGTAAAAGGCATCAGAATCATCAAGCTCTAACTTGTAAACACAAAAAAGATCTGAGAATCGTGTTTGAGTAATAAAAGCATCATCTTGTTTGTGTTCGTGGACGTAGGTCGGATCCCAATCCACCGAACCACGTTAAATCTTTTTGTTGATTGACGCATTATCTATCTTCTGCTAAATTTGCTTTTGGTTCCCACATAACCAAACAAATTCACTATTGAGGGAGGATTACCTCGGGAGTGATATTCCCATATTGCCCTAAGAACAAAATCCACCGTCAACAGTTGGCGCCGTCTGTGGGGAAATTTCAACAAAAAGCAACTCACGTAGTAAGACAATGGCAGAAGGTGGAAATCATCAATCTTCAGAGAGTCCGGCAACAGACTGGATGAAAAAGATGGAAGAAAATATGAAATCCATGATAGATCGGCTGGAGAGATGGAAGGAACGAACAACGAGAGACCCGAAGGCGGAACCAGTCGAAGAAAAGGTGAGAAAGCAGAAGGGAAAAAGGTGGTAGATACCAGTGAGGATGATGGACCCAGGAGGAGGGGCCCCTACGGGATAAAATCCGTGGTTGTAGAAAAAGATTCACAAACAGAGGACACATGGGAAGAGGAGGAAAGAGGACGAAGAGGACAATCACCTGATCCCTCCTATGATAGCCTCCATGACTCCCGAAGAGAAGGCAGGGAATATAGCGAGGATGTGCGAGAAATTTCAAACCATGAGCAACGCCGCACCCGGGGCATAGGACACGCAGAGAGGCACAGAAAACAACACGGAAGCAAAACCAGTGAGATAAAGTCTTGGTTAAAAAGGAGATGACCAAGTGGGGGGTAGGCCTCAAGGCTGACGCAAGTGATGCCCGGGACGGTGATGAGGAATCTCCCCTCACGGAGAAAATAAGGTCGGCAAAATTCCCAAAGCGATTCAACATGCCAACCATGGCACCCTACAAAGGCCATTCTGATCCGAAATCTCACATCGAAAGCTTTGTCTTATTGATGGAAGTCCAGGGAGTAGTAGGAGATGCCATTTGCAAAGTGTTCCCCCTAACTTTAGGTGGACCCGCCATCCTATGGTACAGAAGTCTGGCTCCGGGGAGCATCGGAGGCTTCACACAACTTAAGAAGTCGTTCATTCGACACTTTAAAGGGGCCTGCGTCCCCAAAAAGACAATTGGAGAATTGAGACTTATGAAGCAAGGAGATGACGAGCCCCTGAAAAATTTTATTGAGAGATACCACAATATGGTACTGGAAGTCAGGGGATATGAGTCCCTAGAAGCCCTAGAAAGCTTAAAGGGAGCCATAAAGGTCGGGAGGTTATGGACTCATATAAGAATCCAGGACACACCGGATTATGCCACCGCTCTAGAGGTAGCCTAGAAGTTCGTCTTGGTAGAAAGCAAAGAAAAGATCTCCCGAAGGGGGACGGCCATTCGGGAAAGAACAGCAAGAACAGAGGCCCCCCGACGACCGGACAGGGAATTCAAAAGATTCAATCCGAAACCCAAAGAATTCAAACCGATACCTCGAAGAGATCAGGAAAGAGGGGTCGCGACCCAGGTAAATCATGTAAACCGAGAAGAAGCATATATTCCCCTGAGCAAGCCACCAGGGCAAATCATCATGGAGATACAGGAAAAAGGCCTCTTGATAGAACACGACCTCAGGAGATTCCCCCAGATAAAAGGAACCAGAAGTCTTACTGCGTACATCATAATC